>MU399503.1:0-173184 GCA_022578845.1 Hypoxylon cercidicola | reverse complement strand
GTGGCCCCCGCATCCTTGTTTTGTTCCCTGGGCGTCTACCCCGGGTCTTCCAAACGGTCGCGGGTTGTTTCTTGGCCCCCGTACCCCCCCCCCCCCCCCCCCCCCCCCCTGATTTATTACTCCAAGTCATACTTACATGGCGCACACTTCAACCTTAGCTTAGCACAGCACGTAGCTACATGTACGTTCTACGTTCTACGTCCCCCCCCAAACCCTGCGCGGCCGAGCAACCAGTAGTAGTGGATGTTCGGGTCGGGCTTTTAGGCACGTAATGATCTCACGAGGTGGTCAGCAATAGTTCCGAGAATCCATATTTTCTTCCTTTCCCGTCGCGGGGGGTAATGGAAAGGAGGAAAGAATTGACTTCTCACGTGTATCTCTCAGAGCCCAATTGGAGTCAGATACCTAATGCAGACGTGCAGATGCGTTAGCTGGAGACTCTCCCGGCCCGGCCTGGCCTTTTTAAGAACAAAATCGTGGGGTTGCTCGCGACCCTGCAAAGCTGCGGAGGACGTCGACTCCTGCAGAGTGCAGTGCAGAGTGCGTCGCAGCAGACACTAATCCGTATACGAATAGGAAATATGCACATTCTACTCGAATCCGTCTTCGAGGCGGCTGTTATACAGTTTCCCCGGCACCAGATATAAAAATTTGAGGAATAGGGTCTCATCTTTCACACATCTGAGGTGTATCACTAGCATTTTGACACGTCGTAGGTCCTGGAACTTCAACCCTTGCTTGCCCCCCTCCCTTTTACTCTATTCTAAATGCTAGAATTGCTATATCGAACATCTTGATGGGAAAAGGGGGTGCGGGTAAAGTGGTAAAGTATGATTATCGCTCTGGCTGTCCACCCTTCGCTATACACACAACACACAAGAAGGTAGGTAGCTAGACAGGTGGTATGATACAAGATGCGCAATGCTTTGAAATAAGTGAGGAGTGAGGAGTATATTGATGGTTGGGTGGCTCTAAGCCGGTTCGTCGAGTCATTGTATTGCCGCCTGAACGCCTGCCTGCGATGGCCCAATCCCGCAAATGCATTGCTGTACGTCTATAGAAAATATGCAAGTCGACGATGGGGTTGTGGGAGTGTGGGAGTGTATCCGTCACTCCCATTCTTCGCCTCGCTCGCCCCTCATTCGTCCTTGTCGCTCTCCGCCTTAGCGTCGTGTTCCTTCTTCAACTCACAGATCTTGCATCGATTCGCCTGCTCCCGGTCCAGATTGGGGAAGACGAGGTCGAAAATTTCGCCGTACCAGCTAGCCGGTCGGCCTTCGAGGCCTTCCTTGATGTTCTGCATGATCACGTTAGCTCGAACCGTCGCATTGGGCCCGTCGTCTAGTAGCACATACCTCTGGAAGTTCTAACCAGTCGGACATATTGTCGTCTGGGAAGATGATCATCTTGGAACCTGCCCGCCTCGCCGCAACCGTCTTCTCCCGCAGGCCCCCTATTCTGAGGACCTTGCCAGTCAGCGTGAGCTCTCCAGTCATGGCGATTGTGGGGTCGACGGGGGTATCCAATGCCAATGACAGGAGCGATGTCGCCATAGTTACACCAGCTGATGGCCCGTCCTTCTGTACTGCCCCTTCTGGCACGTGCAGGTGGATCTTGGCCTTGTCGAAAAAGTGGTTGTCCGTGAACTCTTTGGCCATATATGACTTGGCGAAAGAATAGGCGATCGTAGAAGACTCCTTCATGACCGTCTTGAGGTTGCCTGTTATTTCCAAGCCTGCACGGCTACTAGGTCTTAGCGCAGACTGGAGAATGGATTCTATGTACATGGCGGAACCACCCAGTTGGGTCCATGCAAGTCCCATCGCGACACCAGGTGGTGTCACGTCATATAGACGGTCGGAGGTGAAGATGGGAGGACCGACGTAGTCCTTGAGGTTATCCTTGTCAATCACGACGTGAACCGACTCGGGCACCTTCAGAGGCACACGCGGCTTCTCTGTTGTTTCCTTCTCAGAGGCCTCGGGTGAAGTAGGATCTTGCTCTTTCTCTTTTTCCTTCTCTGACTCTTCCATAGCGGCTTTGCCGTCGTCTGTTAGAGCAGCAGACTCAGGTAAGACCTCCTCTCCGAGGTCTTGGACAATCTTCAAAGCTGATTTTCGGTACACTTTCTCGATTTGTTTCTTCAGGTTTCGAACTCCCGACTCGCGGCAGTAAGACTTGATTAGTTCGTCGATCGCATCGTCTGTTAGAGACACATCCGCCTCCTTCAAACCGGCAAGCTCCTTAGCCGCAGGGGCAAGGTACTTATCCGCAATTGCCCTCTTCTCGTCCGAAACGTACCCCGACAGCCGAATAACCTCCATACGGTCGAGAAGAGGCCTTGGGATTGTGTCAGTCATATTCGCCGTGCAGACAAACAGGACCTTGGAGAGGTCGACAGGGACATCCATATAGTGATCCAGGAAAGAGTTGTTTTGCTCAGGGTCCAGCAATTCTAAGAGAGCAGATGAAGGATCGCCTTGATAGCCTCGGCCAATCTTGTCGATCTCGTCAATTAATATCAGAGGATTCTCAGTCTGACACTTCTTAAGAGCTTGGATGACTCGACCGGGGAGAGCGCCCACGTATGTTCGCCGATGTCCTTTGATCTCGGCCACATCTGTAAGACCACCCACGCTGAACCTGTAGTATTGCCTATTTAGAGCCCTGGCAATTGACTTGCCGATACTCGTCTTGCCAACGCCGGGAGGTCCTACGAAACATAGGATTTTACCTTCGACCGTACCACGGAGTTTGCCGACAGCAATAAACTCCAAGATGCGATCCTTGACATCCTTCAAGCCGTAATGGTCCTCGTCTAATACCATCATCGCGTTTTGGATTCCGAAATTTTCGGCACTTCGCTGACCCCAGGGGATCTGTGTCAACCAGTCCAGATAGTTCCTCGTTACGTTGAATTCCGAAGCAGCAGGTTCGAGATGAGCAAGCTTGTTAATCTCGTCATCAAACACCTTTCGGACACCTTCAGGCATTGCTAGCTTGTCGGCCTTTTCCTTGAACTTCTCGACCAGTCTATCCTTGCCATCGGATTCAATGCCCAATTCACGGCGGATGCCCTTCATTTGCTCCATAAGCCAATATTCCCGCTGCCGCTTCGTGATCTTTTGCTCCACGTCCTTGGTGATCTTAGATTGGAGTTGTGCATTCATGAGTTCTTTCTTCAGGACAACTAACGCCTTTTGCATCCTCTCCTCGACGTTCAGACTGGCTAAAACTTCTTGTAGCTCTGCCGGCTCGCCAGCGGATACTGCGGCAGCAAAGTCAGCTAATTTTGCCGGCTCCGAGGTTACGTTTCCTGTGGACTGGCTCATAGAAAACGTCGATATTTGATCCCTGAACAAGCTATTCATTGAGGCGACCTCCTTAAACACATTTACGATTTCGTTCGTAACTGCTCGAATAACAGGACTCTTTGGATCGAACGGCTCTTCTGACAGGTTGTCAGTGGTGACAAGGCTAACAGGATACTTTCGTAAGAATGATGTTGGTTCGTATTTTTCTGTTGTGGAATCAGAATTCGGTGCCACTGCGCTCTCCTCAAAGCTCGCGACCACGTCTCCCTTCTTTTCCTGCTGTGGTTCCTCTCCGGTCTGGGTCGGTATCGGTTCGGGTGCCGGCTCTGATTCGATATCTACCTTCTTCGACTCTGGGGTACTCGGAGGTATTAAGGTGGATAGTTTTATCCGGCGATGAGGGTATAGGATGGCTGTGAGACTGTTCTGTTCGCCGTGGACCGGAAATGCGCTCGTAACTTGGGCAAATACACCAGTGTCATAGACATCATTTGGGTCTCTAATTATATCTTCGTCGGCATTCTCGTCCTTGAACAAGAAAGCACCAACGTAGGGTTGGCCCCTCTTAATCATTTCCAGGATTGCGGCAGATACGTTGGGGTCCTTGATGGTAATCGCCTTGTAAAAACCAGGAAACAAGGGCCTCTTCGCAATAGGAATCGCCATGACCTGGGGGTATATGTCGGGTACCACGGGTTTCTGTAGCGCCTTGTCTGCTGCCGACTTTCGACCTCTTCGACCCCCATCGCCTGGCGCATCGTTTCCCGACCCAGACGAGGCGCCACCTGCTGCACTACTCCCCTTGCCATCTTGAGGCTCTCCTTGGCCCTGGCCCTTTCCGGAAGCTGGGGATTCGGCTTTCGAGCTTTTCGTCTCGGTCACTTCCTCGGATTCCTCTGCCTTCTCTAGGTTTGCTTTCGCCTCCTCTTCCGATAATGGCTCGACAGGTCCGTTGAAAAAGTCATTGCCGTCCTTCTTGTCTTTTCTTTTTACTGAGGAGGTAGCAAATGTTGCGTTCAGTAAGAAGCTAGGTCTCGCAGCTATAGTCGGTCTCGAGCACGCGACGGCGGTTTCGGTGTGCGATCGATGCGTGTATATCGAATAAAGACGTGACGGATAACGGGGTCGCAGTGCGGACGAGAATGTGGGTGCCCTCACGGCAGCTTGCCGCGACAGGTGTTGTCGACACAGCATGGTCAAGAGCTGTTCAACGCAGAAAATTTCGTTGCGGTGCCAGGAACCACCCGGAGGAGCGGAGGAGTAGAGGAGTAGATAGTTGAATAGATTCAGCTACGAATGTCCTCAATGGAGGCAAGGAATGACAAGTAAAATAGAAGGATCACGGCAATGACTCTAATCTAAGAGCCCCATCGCCTTGCCCCAAGATGTTGAAGTTGAAAGCTTTTGCCGACTTACTAATTGGATTAGAGCTCGGGGCGAATTTCAACATTTTACATCATCGCTTCTACCGATCTAAAAGACTGGGGCTGATTGTTAATCGCTACAGGCAGCTAAGGGGTACGTACTTGACTTACCTGCTTAGGTAATTTTGTGGCTAATCAATTGTTTATTGTCATAACTCGTTTGGTGCATAGTACAGCCACCCCCTTTGTGATCAAGGGAAGCATGATGTTTAGATAGTATGCCGGGTCATATCATATCATTAATTGTGAAGACGAAAAAGGTCTATATCTCCATTTAGGCACGGAATGAATAGTGATTTAGGTGGATACTATTTTCATTGTTATGTACAGTTCTCAACTATAAACTGCCCCTATTTTAGGTAGCTCCTTATCCTTTACTGCGTCCCCTATAGCTTAGAGAAAGGCCCGTGAGTGCCGATGATAGGGCGGAAGAGCGACGGTCTTGTCGCGGGCTTCTCAGGGGCCGCCTACAAGAGACAGGTCGGACATTCCCCGGTGATAGGCTAGTCTGCCATCTTGAATGTAATGATGAAGAACCAGCAACAACACAAAACCTGACACCAAACACAGCCCTGACGTCCCCCTGCATCTGAACTTCCCATTCTTTAGTACCACGCCATTAACACCTTCTTTAGCGGGCTTCTCGCTACGGTCGACATCGTCTTCCTCGTCAATCCCGCCGTCGACATAGTCGGCGTCGTAGTCGGCTTCGATTTTCGTTCGTGATGCCATGTTGTTGGCGTGGATGGTGAAGCACACAGAGTATGAGTAGGTGATGGTGCTTGGTTCAAGTATAGAACAAAGGAATGTTGTGAAGATGGTTCTTGAGCTTCTCTATTACAACACCGTCTCCTCTCCTGTGAGCACTGTTGCAGGGCCCCGTGCTGCAATTGGAAGACAGCACGGAGCCCTACAGCTGGCGAGAAGATTTTGCGAGAGGTGTCGGCGGGGAGTTGTCATGGTGTTGAGGATCATTGCGCCATTGCGAGACTCGGGGGCACTCGTCAAGGTTTCGCCTTGCAGATGTTGCGATGTCGAACTTTCCACGAATGTCATTTCCTTTCGGCGATTTATAATCACCTCCTCGATACTGTTGCGCAAGACGAGCATCTCGACTGACACTGGCTTCTGCTGGCTGATCCGCCCCCCCTCCCCCCTCCCCCCTGCGCTTCAACCTGTGGGTTCAAGACCGGACTGAAGAAGGCCGAGAGAAGGGGGAGTGGAAGGTGAGCTAGGGCGAGCTGTCGGAAGAGAATGTCTGCGAGCGAAATCGTCGCCGCACCAATATTTAGGATTGATAAAATCCGCACTTTGCCGCCACTTCCGTAACATGCCCCTGGCGTGTCTCTAACTCATAGTCGACAACACGATGAACTTGCAATCAACTAAGCGTCGTTGCGACGCTTAGTGCTTCCACGAAGCTTCCCAGGGTTTGCCTTCGTAGGCGTCGTTGACTTGTCTTCGTCAACGAGCGTGGCTCCGGCCACTGCTCGGACGGTATTAAAGTACCTTGGTAGGTTCCTAACTACCTGCGAGTCCCTGTTGTACACGCCGATGTTAGTCCTGAGAAGGAAATAAGAAGAATGGGGGTTTACGGGGAGAATTACCTCGGTTGAGTTAAGTATAGGCTCACCCGCCAAGCTTATTCTCAACTTTTCCAAGCAGTTGGCGTGGACGCCGCCAATCATGAAATCGCCTCTGATGAGGCTAGAAAGTGCACTTCCTATTAGGGAGTAAGGACGGACCTTGGCGTCGTTGGAGCCGAATGTCCTTCGGGAGGCACCTGAACAGGGCGGTTCCCACCGGACACCGCCGCGTATGCTTGCCAAAAGCGAAGCTGGCCCACGGCGGCGCCGTCATCGACCTCTACGTTTCCGCCCCAGAGATGCTTCTCATCTTCTTTATTCACTCCTCCAGGAGTTTTTCTCTTAGCTCACTGCCGTGTTGTTATAAGGTCTTAGGCTGAAATGCTTGGGGTTTCTGGGTAGCTAGCGGCAACCTGTAGAGGGGATCATCGGTGCCGTCGACGATTCCGGAACGAAGAACTGAGCACCGACGATGACATACAGACGCCTTCTTCCCGCGCCATACATTCTTGATGGTAGTGCCGTGCTGCCTGATGTTGTCAGAGTGTAGGAACTCTCCCGTCAACCGCGTACCAAGGCCGTGCCCGTTCCGGTGAATGCAGCTCGTCAAAGTCTGCGCGATCCTTCCGAGACAAGTTCAGGATGACAGTATAGCTCATTTTCCCTATGTTTTCAAAGTTTACGTTGAAAATCTCGTCGTAACCAGCGGCGCCTTTTGAAGACGACCAATGACTTATAAAAGGAGCCAAGGAGACCAATGGACCTTTGTTAACATACCAAGTTTGGCGCCATAGTGTTTGTGAGTATATTCGAAATAGGACGGGAGTAGGCGAGAGAGCGGTGCATCCTCCGGATATCAACCGTTTGCTCTTCAACTTCAACAGTGCGTTTGGCTGTATGAGTCGCCATGATGCCATGCTTCCTAGCTGCAAAGCCGTAGCAACTTTGGCGAAAGGGTTCTCCAGACATGAGGCCAGAAGGCTCCCGGAGGCGAGTAGGATACATTAGGTATGTTCGGGTTTGATTCTTCAATGAAAGAAAACAGGCCACGCGCTCGTATTTAAGATCTTTCGTTATAGGAGGAATGGAAGATGTTGATTCGGATGCGCAGTATAGTATAGTACATCGTCATCGGTCATGACCATGCCGAAGACAGCATTCTTCTTGCTCTTCTCGTTATCAAACAAAGGTTACGAGTTATTAACGAATCTCGCACGGTGGATTCATGGCAGATCAATCCTTCGAAACTCTGACTGAGTTAGCTTTGTGCTTCACTTGAATAGGAACATGATCACATTGTAACTTACTCTGTGATTCGGGGGGTTGCTGAACCAAGCAAAGAGTAGAAGCAGACTCTTCACACAACCCGAAGATTGAAGAGCAATCAGCGTGGCATATCCTCATGGCCACGGAGAAGGCTGTAGTTGGCTCTATAGCCGGACTCGTCGATGGGCTGGCGGATGGGAATTTGGTATGGTAATTGGCTGTTATCGGTCTCACGGGCCTCTTCTTGAAGTCGACGCTGCCTCACCACAGCTTGGTCCTCCTTAGCCACTTCTTTCATGGTGGCGGTGATGGATTTCATGATGGCGTCGAGTTTCTCCCCAGATTTTGCGAGACTAGGTTGCTGTGCTGCCTTCTTTGGCTTGAAGTTGCAAAGAGAACACTGCCGTTCGACGTCTGGAGCTTCGGGCCCGGATCTACACTTCCACCAGCCACCTTTGAGCCGCTGAAATTCGTGCGGCCACTTCATGTTCGGCTCATGCCAATTCTTGTCCCAGCCCCTTTTACCGTTCAGCTGGTTCCAGCATTCTACTTCTTTCTGGAGTTTGTCGATTAACTGGAGGAGGGTCAGGAAGATAATGGTGACGTCACCGGCGGCCAGGAATGGCTCGGATTTCGAGTGCAGAATATAGAACCAGTCGGGGATATGTGGTGGATTGGGTGGGGCAGGATGAGTGTCTGCTTGAGACGAAGACAATACCTTCCGAGACGGGCATCCGTCTAAATGAAATCCGAACATGCGCTTGACGTTGCGGTCGACCTTGCTCAGTTTATTCGCGTGCTTTTGACCTTCTTCGGCACGTGTGCGGGCGACGGCCTTTGCTTCCGATATGTTTGCCTCGTATGTTTTGAGATTGGTGTGGGCCTGATAATCGAGTAGAATCTTGTCTACCAAGATTCTATCCTGCTTGAGTATTGCTTGACGCCCAGGCTCCAGATTAGCTTGAAGCTTGATAGCGTGCTCCCAGGCGTAGAATCCCTTCCGGCTATTGAAAGCACCGCTGGAGTAGGTTTGTTGGTAACTCGAAAGGAGTTCAAATTGTGGATGTGCTGGAGAGTTGATATAAAGAGATTGTCGAGCTTCGTATGTGTCCTTCATCCGGCTTCCAAGTTCATTGAGTTGACTGTTGTAGCTGTTAACCAACTCTTCAGCGTCCACGAGTCCTGCTGTGGGTGGAATATAAGGATCCTCGAGGTCAAGCTTTGGGGCCAGTTTGGGAGGATACCCCTTCCAAAGGGTATTCCCCCGCGAAGCCGATGTCGACTGGAATTTGGCAAGAGGCGGTGCCATGGTTGGGTACCTCGAAAGTCCCAAGTCCTTCTGCTGCGGTGCCATGCTTTCCTTGAGCATTAACGTAAGTAGGCTTGACGTGTTCTTGGCTGGGACGGGCTTTGACACTTCTGAGTCCATCTTGTCTGTATTGAAAGAGGCGATCCTGTACAGGCTTAGTTAGGGGCTTCAGGGTCCTCCCCAAAAAGAGTTCCGGGGATTGTCGGGTGATAAGTTATAGGACAGTTGGTATTTAATGCTTCTGGGGTGGATGGCGAGCAAGGTCTGGGATAAGGTGCGTAGTATGAAAAACGAGGATGTGCATAGTCTAGAGCGCAAGGGCATAGCATAGACCAGGATTATGTAGTATGAACCGTAGGTGTAATATAAGCCACGAAAGATGTGTAGAGAGTGAGTAGTTTATAGCATGGGAGGTGGCGTGGGATGTGCAGTATTAGTGATTGGATTGCAGTGTATGTTCAAAGACAGTGATGTGATTGACATGCATTGTACGATCGAAGCGTACGATATGTTAGAGCAATGTGAGATGGATGTTCTTACTTGGAGATATCTTGTCTTTTGCGAGGCGTGGTTTGTTGAAAGCAAGATAGACAGCACAAGAGTGGAAAGTAGATTGGAATCAGTGTGTAGGAAGAAAAGAAGAAGAGAACGGTTTGATCCTTTTAATGAAATTGTGTGTTGAGAAACCGAGTAAGATAATGAGTGACTGGAATAATCCGTCGTTGCCCAGCTGGACTTATCGTGCACCTTGACGCGTCCATACAATGGACTCATCAGACCTCAAACGGTTAGGACAGCAGTGAATTGCTACACTAGCGCCTAGACCATCTGCTAAACTACCCTTTCGAGCTTATAATTAGGATACAATGGGTGAATAACACAGCTCGCTACCTTAGGTTGCCGTGCTGCTAGGTTACGCCCTTAGGGGACCAACAGAGACACTCTCTCGTGACCGCATCGCGCTCTCCTGCGCCCGTGCCAAACTCTGTCGGTCCTTTCGGTGCTTGAGAGCTGCAAACTTGGCAAATTGGCCTCGAGCCCCATGTCGTAATTTCGTGATCATGTCTGCAGCTTTACCCTTCGTGATATCTGTTGCTTCCAGTTTCTCTTTCTCCCCTCGTAAACTATTCAATAATTTCAGTTGACCCTCTGTAGGTGGGCCATTGCGCCAGCGCTGACGCCTCGAAATAAGGAGGTGAGGGTATTTTTCAGATGCATATTTGTCTGCCCCGTGTACAGCATCAACAAAGGTGGTCGCTGTAAGTAGTCGTCTAGGCGTAGCGTACGGAGACTTCGACACGCCCTTAGGAAGGGCCCGAATCTCGGAAACTAGCCATGGAGCCATATCTTCCTCTGCCGTTTCATCCTTTTCCAGCCGTAAATAAGTTCCATCAGGGCCTGATAACACGTATTTATTTGGTCCGACTTGTACCCAGGCGTGCTGGCTAGCCGATCGAATGTGTCTCTCTCCAGATGTGTCTGAAATCAAGTCGAAGACCGAATCATAATCGACAAAGGTGACCTTTCTAACATCCACGCTAGGTGCTTCGTTGATATTATTTGATTCCAGCATCTTGCCTTCCTTCAAGTTTCGCATGTCATTGACAGTCGCCCCTTCGACTAACTCAGATGGGTCGAGGCCAAACAACGTAGGAGTTGTCACTATGCCAGCAGCTAGACTCGAGACCATATCGATGACATGGCAGTTGGTTTTGTCCGGATGGAGCCGCATGCCTCTTCCTATCATTTGTACTAGGAGGTTGCGGGATCGAGTTGGGCGTGCTAAAACCACGCAGTCGATATTGGGGATGTCCGTTCCTTCAGTAAAGACACCGCAATTGAGGAGAACGGGGAATTCTCCCCGTCTAAAGGCATCAATACGCTCGCTCCTCTCGAGCTTAGGTGTGTCCCCTATCACGAATCTGGCATCGATGCCGTGTTGCTTGAACGTCTGGGTCAATCCAGCAACATGTGCAAGATCTACACAGAATACAAGTGTAGACTTCCGCTCAGAAGCCTTTGCAAGCCAACTCCGGACAGTGACCTCGTTGATTTGCTCAGTATTGACTACTTTAGACAATTCTCCGGGTTGGAAATCACCGTTACTACCGCTCTTGACGCTCGAGATATCGGCTGTGGATTCGACAGTTGTGAACACGACATCTGATAGCCATTTATCTCCAATCATGTCGACATAGTCTTTGTGATACACTATCTCATCTATCGCAGCACCTAGCCGAAGCCCATCAAACCGAGAGAAGGTTGCTGATACGCCCACCAGAAGCGGAGAGTTATCCGTCTTCTCGTCTAGTCCGAAGTGCTCAAGGGTCTTCAAGTATCCGGGTGCTACTATGTGATGAGCTTCGTCGACAAGAATAAGCTTAAACCGACTAGGATCAAACTTGTCGATACGGTCTCCGGAGATGATGCTCTGTATGCTAGCGATGGTAATATCTGCAGCTCCCGAGGCGTGCATGTTTCCCATCTCTATCTCCACTGTCTTAGTTGGGTAGGCGGCGGTACAATGTCTAGCTGCTTGTTCCACGAGCTCTCGCCTATGGGCTAAGATGAGTGTCTGGCGGGCTTCATCTGAACTAGATTTAATCCGGTCAATCAGCTGAGTGAATATGACAGTTTTGCCAGCACCGGTTGCAAGCGATATTCCCAGTCGCTTATGCCCATGCTGTATGGAGTTGAGGACAGATTGAATGCATTCCTCCTGGTAGTCACGGAGACGAATTCCTTGGATCGAGCTCGAGCTATTAGCGTTATTGGCTATATGGAGATTGATTGTACTGGAGAAGGTCCTCTGGTATGATCTGTAGACTGACATTCGCCCAAAGGGCCTTATTAAGAATTGCCATCCTGAAGATAGGGGCGGCATGGTACATGTATATGAAAATTCGTTACGTTGGACGTCGAGATAAGATTTTGAGGCTCGGACTAGAGCTTAGATAGAGTTTAAAGTTTTATGAGGAGTTGAATATGAGATTAAACGTTATTTATTTAAGCAATATGTAGTCGAAAGACAGCGTAAAATATCATGGAGCACCAGGTGTAGCATATTTCAATATCGCCTACGTTTAACAGTATCATATTGTATAAATGCTCATCCTCTCATGTATTCTTATATTAATCCATTGGGGTCGGTACCATCATGGGACATTATTATCGCTGCACCTACTGGCTACGTTATGCTCATATCAGATAAGAAGTAGTCTAAACCTTAGATATTGCAAACTAACCTTTTCTTATGACCTCAGGTTTCCTCACATTCACATGTTAAGCTTGACATCAACTCAGTGCAAACCCCCAATGCTGTGTCTATCTAGCAGGAAACTCACAAATAGCATGGGACTTGTAGTGGAGATGGTTATTTGATTCAACTTGTACGTCAGGAAGCAAATGGAAAAGCAGATCAATTTGCACTTCATCTAGCTGCGGATAGTTGCATACCTCTCATATGCATCTATTCCATCGGCTCATCCAAGAGGCATCGACTTATATACCGGCCGTATATACGCAGTCATGGATACAGAATATACCGACTATATACCCCAGGCAAATAGCTCGGACAATGAAGCTTCCAGCTCCAGGGAATCGGCCCTGGGCAAGCGCCGTCGCAGAACAGCGGAACCGCCGCATATCCCTCCGCTCAAGCGCCAAAAGGGGACGTTGCATCCCAAGTATGTCACCCTGTTGAACGGGGAAATCGCGGACGCCTCCACCGGCATCGTCAAGGACCCGGATGATTCTTTCCTGGGACGCACGCAAGTCGGCGCCGTGGTATGGACGGCCGCCGAGAAGCAAGCCTATTTCTCGGCGGTCGCACGCCTAGGACGGGACGATTCCGCCGGCATCACCGCTAGAATCGGCACCAAAAGCGTGCTCGAGGTGCGGCAGTACACCATGTTACTAGAAGGAGCCGATAGAGCCCGGCGCTCGGACGCCGACAGGGTGCAGCGGGCGCCGCGCACCGTCGACATCCCCGCAGCGGCCGAGCTCAGCACTGAGCTATGCCTCGCGCTGGAGGCCGCGGCCGACGACCTTTCCGTACGACAGGAGATGCACGAAACGCGTCTCGAGCAAAAGCGCTGGGCGAACCGGTGGCTAGTAACGGAATCCCTCGTCCCCGTGCTCGAGCACCAGCTCCAGCAGCCGGAACACCGGCCAGAACTCCTAGCGCACATGCCGTTCGCGGAGCTGTTCCACCTGGGCACGTGGCTGCGGCTGAGCGCCCGCGTCTTCATGAACTCGGCCGTCGTGCCCGACGGCAACTGGCGCTGCGCGTCCGGGGACCCGCCGGCCGTGCGCACCACCGCGCTGGGCGACTTCCACGCGCTCGCCCTCAGCGTCACGCGGCGGCTTGTCGCGACCGCGCTGTTCATCGCGCACTCGCGTATCCGCGCGAAGCAGGCTGGCGACCGGCGTCACCGCGTCGGCGCGCTCGTCAAGGCGAAGGACGTGCAGGCCGCCGTCGCGTCCGTGGGCTTGAAGGAGAACAACCGAGAGTTCTGGGCAAGGGCCCCGCGTAGGTTGAGGCTCGACGTTTACGACGACTATGATTCACAGTCAGAGGCATCGCCGGGAGCTGATGCGGAACAGGAGGAAAAAGATAATGCTGGCGTGTCGGAAAAAGGAGTACGAGGCGATGAATTCACAGATATCAACGACCCTGATGCCGATAATGATGAGAACGAGGAAGAACAGGACGTATTGGACCAGGACAACGAAACAAACACCACCTACGAACCCGACATACTGTCCTACGACGAAGTCGAAGCGGCCCTCGGCTTCCCAAACCCGCACACCCTCCCCCCTAAGCGATCCTACGACATACTGCCCGACGTATCCAGCACGAGCTCCGAATCCGACGGCTCGGACCAAGACGTCTCGCAGCCCGAAGCAGAAAGCCCAGGTCCGGAGGTGCTCATGGAAGACGAAGACCAGAGCGAAGAGCAAAACTCGGACCTGGACGCGGACCTCGTAGCGCGGGACGTAGAGGAAGCGACCGAGTACTCGTCGCTGTACTGCGCGGACACGGCGCGTGCGCGGCAGGCGATCGCAAGGGGGATCCGGGCGCAGCTGCGGCTGGAGGCCGAGGCGGACAAGTTCGACAGCCGGACCGGCGCGCGCGAGGAGGCGCGGTTATGGGGTATGCTACGGCGGGGCGACGACTACGAGGAGAAGGGCGGCGAGGTGAAACCAAAGCCTGCAAGCGGCATGCCTGAGCCGGGCCTGGGAGGGGAAGTGGATGGGGGCAACTGGAGGGATCACACCGAGTATTACGGCGAGTGGGAGTTCGACCGTCGCGCTACGAGTGTTTAGATGTATGTCAGTTTCTAAGGATTGGAAGAATTTAATGTCATAAGAATGTATTTATCCATTATCTGCTTCGCGATGATGTCTCAAATGCCCATTTCGTACAACGAAAACCACATCTTCATTAGGTACGCAGAAAAACAGTCCGGGAAATTGGCAACCAAAGATTCATTTTCCATATTTTCACGAGGAGTCGCCTAGTTTTAGCGTTGTAATAATCTGGTAGTACACTGTCTCGATTCTTTCCGTAGACGACACTATGCTCTCGCTTTTGGTATGGCGAGAGAGAAAAAAGAAGTAACAAAACAAGCCTTCTCATTTGAAAAAGGCGAGAAACCCGTTTGCCCTGACGCCTAGTTCGGCACTATGGAAAAAGTGCCAACCGACCAATCCCTTAGTAATACTTCGTTCGCCACGGAAATAGAACCAGCGCATGACAAACTCCCTCCAAGCCCCGATTAAGCTTCGTAACTCTTAATATTACCGTCGCTGCCGAGGGGTTGAACGGAGCTTAATGACGGCGCGGATGTGAACGTCAGACCATTGCCGTCGAGCTTAAAATCGGCACCGTTCACACCGGCGGTATTTAGGCCCGCCTGGGTCTCTCTGACTCTCTTCTTAAAAGCCAGTCGGTCGAGGAAGAGCTGTTGTCGGCCCCTCTCCAACTCTCTTCGCTCTGCTTGCAAGATACCCTCCATCTCATCGAAGTACTTCAACTTCAGCTCCATTTTTTGCAGAGTGACGTTGACTGCCGCGGAGAGCAGTCGAGTCATCTCTCGTTCCTCGTGAGAAGCTAGGCCTCCAGCACGTGCACCCATAGCAGCTAGTGGTATGCTAGCCAAGTTGGATGCAGTCGTACTCATATTATCTTGGGCATCAACCTCCATCGAGTCACCCTCCTTTTCCTTACCCTTGCCGTTGACCTTGGATGCATCACCACCCTCAATCTTGTTCCGTAAGCCTTGCTGAAGCTCCTCCACTGACTTCTTGGCGGCGGCTGCAGTCGTTTTAGGATCCGCAAGACTGGCGAGAAATCCGATGACGGACATGACAGGGTTATCAGCTTGGCTAAAGGGAAGGTGTCCACCATGCTTTCCCAGCATTGCGAGACCGGTAGGAGCATGAATAGGTGCTTCCGTTTCAAGATATTTGTCTTCGATGTCCAGTTGGAGAAATTGAAGGACACACTCCTCTCTAGTTCGTGTGCCTACATGCTCGGCTATCTCGGCCCAGTCGTCATCGTATCTCTCCAAGGCTTCAAGAAGGCGAAGAATTTCGGCGTCTGTCCACGGGGCATCGCGGTCGAGGGTCGTCGAGTAAGTCTTATTTTCCATTTTGACAAATTGGGTGTTGGTTTGGTTGTTGGGTATCCGGCCCTCCAGGTAGCAGCTAGGACACACATCATATTTCGCCTTATTAGGGGAGTTAGCCTCTGGCAGGTGATAGTAAACTCGAGTACAGTCGACGCCACAGTTTTGGCAGTGGACCTTGACAATCGGCTTGCTCAAACTTTCATCGACGGCCGGAGAAGCGGCGCCATTAGTAGTCGCCGCCTCTCCATTGGTCTTACTCTCAGACTTATTCAGTTTCGCCCCTTTCGCGTTCGCTTCGTAAATGTTGCGGCCGATCTCCAGGTTTCGTTCACCAGCAGCAGTCGCAGCGGCATTTGCCTTCTGGTCAGTATCTTGGTTTTTCTTGCCCTCGAGCACGATCGGATCTGCCGACGGTTGCCATGGCTGAAGTCCACGAGGAGTATCACATATAACCTGGAAATGACCAGTGAAAGGGGGGCCAACTTGAGATGGCCGTTGGTCAGCCTCAACCTGTATTACGTTAGAAACGTGTGTCGCTGCATCATAACAGGGAGACCGTACTTGATAGTTGATTAGACCCCATTGCTCGAGAAAAGCATGGACGCGCATGATGGCACAGACATCACCAGCCAGGTTCCGTCTACACGCGGTTACGGTCAAATATTCGACAGGATTTAACCGGTAGGTATTGATCATGAAATCGCGGTAATCCTTGTAGACGGCAGGGGTTTTGCTTCGGTTCCGTTGGTTGAAGAATTCGGGGAGAGCTTTGCGCTCGATGGAATGAAGGGCGTTCATGTCGAACCAAGAGCTATAACTCGGCAGGACGATCGCATGAGTCTGAGAGATGAGGTGTTCGCGCGCGGCATTCTCGATACTTTCCTTGGACTTCACTATCTGATTAATGTCGTCGGCACCAGCTGTCGCATCTTCTCCGTCCTTGTCTTGCGTTCGTCTATCCTGAGGGTCGGCCTGGGCCTCTCCCATTTCTTCATCATCTTTTGCTAGGGTAGTTTCAGCAGGAGGTGCAGGCGGGGCATCAAGAGGATTATCTGAAGTACCAGCAGGTGCAGGAGTAGTGCTGTCTTGCTTAATGACAGGATCTGTGGAAGGGACTTCCGACATCTGCACATCTGATGGGCGCATTAGTATATGGACCACATCGCGCCGCGCCTACAGCCTCATCCGTTCCGGCTTACCTTCCGATACTTGAGGCGCACCCGATGCTTCGGCATGGAGAGGGGGTTGCGCTAGAATAGGGTTGCTGCCTGGCGTAGCAGCATTGGCTGGCGAGCCGAAGTTGGCGTGTTCGCCTTCCATGTTGAGGGTGTGCGATATTCCAGCTGAGAAGGAAGGGAGATATTGATGGGTCTGCAATCGACGTTGCAAGATCAGGCGCGACGTGTCGCAAATATCGGGATACTATGGACGGCCTTTCATAAAAAATAGATTATAGGATATGACAAGAAGGCGACTCAATTAAAAAGCATTGAAGGTTGATGGTACTCGACTTGTCGGACGTATCAATTGTGAGAGAGCTGAATCGACCGCGTGTTTGGAGAAATAATTTGGCGCGACGAACTGGCAAACCGCCCAGGAAAAGCATTGAATGGCAAGTTAAGGCTTGGTCCAAGCGTCGGGGAATAACAATTTACGGGGCCTGAACTTAGCTCCAAGCTTGTGTGTCACGTGCCATACATGACTAATACCGCTTGCATTATGACCCACCTTGCCTAACTTAACCCCTGCTATATTCTCTAGCTTCACCTCGTAAACCCTGTCCCCCGTAAATCGGCTCTAAATTGCGTTGTGTACCTCGGTAAGGGCCGCGAAAAGCCGAATTCGTGAGAGACGTACTCAATTTTCGCGACTCTCTCATCGTTGCAAGCCGGTCTCTGCTGCATGTAGCTTGCTAAACTTGACTTACACAATAGGATGTTTTCCATAGCAAGACGCACAGCTCTTAGAAGTGTCGGCGCCGTGCCACGCTCTACATCAGTATTTTCGAGCTCTTACGGTCCCTCGACTCTTCGAAGATTACTGTCGTCATTGGCTGTGCTAGAACAGCGCGATGGCAAGCTCAATCATGGATCACTGAGCGCAATCACAGCCGCCAAGAAGTTAGGGGGCTCGATACATGGCTTTGTCGCTGGCAGCAGCATAAAGCCCGTCGCAGAGGAGGCGGCAAAGGTAGAAGGCGTTGAGAAGATAATTGCTGTCGACAACGCTGCTTACGACAAGGTGCGGGAGACTCTAATTATATTCCATTGAGTCGAGCTCGGAGTAGCAAATGCTAACCTCGTTTCCAATTTTAGGGTCTCCCAGAGAACTATGCGCCTTTACTCGTGGAGAATATCAAGAAGGGCGGCTACACACATATTATCGCGGGACACACTGCGTTCGGAAAGAGCTTGATGCCCCGCGTCGCCGCCCTCCTCGACTCCCAACAGATATCCGATATCACCGCAATTGAAAACGAGAACACATTTGTTCGTCCGATCTACGCTGGCAATGCCATCGCAACCGTCGAGTCCTCCGACCCAATCAAGATCATTACTATCCGCGGCACTGCGTTCCCCGCCGCCGAGGCGCAAGGTGGCTCTGCGGCCGTAGAGGACGGCGTCGATCCGAAGACGGAAATCAATATAGAGTGGGTTTCAGAAGATTTGGCCAAGTCGGACAGACCAGACCTGGCAACTGCTGGTAAAGTCGTTTCTGGAGGTAGAGGTCTAAAGTCGAAGGAAGATTTCGACAAAATTATGCTTCCTCTGGCCGACTCTCTAGGCGCAGCCGTCGGGGCTTCTCGTGCGGCAGTAGACAGCGGCTACGCGGACAACAGTCTGCAAGTCGGTCAAACCGGCAAGGTGGTTGCTCCTCAGCTATATATGGCTGTCGGTATTTCTGGCGCAATTCAACACTTGGCCGGTATGAAAGATAGCAAAGTGATTGCGGCTATCAACAAAGACGCCGAGGCGCCTATATTTCAAGTGGCTGACGTGGGATTGGTGGGCGATTTATTTGATAAGGTACCTGAGTTGACTGAGAAGTTGAAGAACTCATAGATATAAGAGTACACTATACAACTGCCCACAGAGATATCTCTGGTTCAAGATGCAGCAGCTAGCATTTCCTTCGTGCTCGTGAACTTCTCCCTCTCTTTTCCAACTCGGACACCCCGCTCTTTTTCTGCCTTGTCTATCTTCTGCCAGTCCTCCCACTGGATGACCTGGCATTTTCCATTTTCAACCCCTGACCTCAGAGCTTCCCAGCCAGAATTGCTCTCCCCTTGAATGAAGGGGACTTCGGAGTTCCAGTCGGAGGCAATTGCGTCGCCAGTAGAAAATGCGTCTTCCATGGTAGAGGCAATAACCCCTGTTGGGCCTCTTTTGACCCAGCCTGCGCAGTACACCCCTGGCAAATGCGAGCCTTGTTGGGTATTGCTCTCATCCTTATTTATTCGCAATACGCGCCCCATGCCATCATTCTCGATAATTCCCTTTCTATCGTTGAATAAAATTCCTGCCTCATCAAACCCGGGCAGAGTCACGGATTTATAGCCGATAGAACGGAATGCTACGGATGATGGTATTGTCAATTTCTCCGTCGTACTAGTAACGCTCGAGGATGGATCGAAAGGTGACGACAATAATGTTCGCTCAAATACCGTGCTCTCGAGGGAACCGTCTGACCGGCCGAGAAATTCGGTCGGCGATAGACAAAAATCCAAAGACCACGACTTTGGGGTTTCATCGATGTTAGCCGTAGATCCTTTCATGATGATTTCCATCAGCCTTCGTCGAGCTCGAGGCAATTTAGAAATCTCATCTGGCATGAGTGACATGTCGACGTTCTGAAAACCAACTCCACGGAGTTTCATGAGCTCCCGGACTTCTTTAATCGTGAAAGCAGCCTATAAGTGATTTTAGTAACTAATAAACTCATATTCATCGATCTATAGTTAGACCTACCTGCATGGGACCTCTTCTCCCGACAATGTGGACTTTTTTAATGCGACTCTTTAACAGAGCCTCGATAGCCACCTCGGTAATGTCAGACTTTCGCAATACGTCCACGTTCTCTAGAAGCATCCTAGCCACATCAAGAGCAACGTTGCCTTGGCCAATGATAACGGCTTCATCTCCCTTGGTGAGATCTGGGGCCAGGTTTGCGTACTCGGGTAGACCATTATACCAGCCCACAAACTCTCGAGCTGAGTAGATGCCCTGTAACTCGGATTCTCCGGGGATATCAAGCTTTTTGTCTTTAGATGCACCGTAGGCAAAGACGACGGCGTCATAGTGATGTAGGACAGAAGCTAGGGGTATAGTGCACCCAGCAAAATGGCCACCTGTGTTGCCAATGGAGACATTTCCGATAAAGGTGAAATTAGGCGAGCTGGCGACTTCTTGGAATTTATCTTGACAATTCTGTAATGCTCTTAATAAGCTGGGTATTGTCGATATATAATAAAGTACAACATACCTTGACCTCGGGGTGATCTGGCGCAACCCCAAATCTCACTAGCCCATATGGCACAGGCAGCGCCTCAAACATATCAACCTTAGTCTTGGGAACCTTGGACATGACTCTATATGCGGTGTAGAAGCCAGCCGGGCCGGACCCGACCACGGCCATTCGGAGGGGCCTATCATGTCGGCTCGCAGTTGAATATGAGTAACGAGATCTAATCGGGAGGGACACTGCAGTTTTGCGCCGGCAGGAGGCACAAAGCCACGACTTTGCAATTGAGGCCATGATTCATTCCCACCTATGCGGAAGAAATAATTGAATATTGATTGCTATCGCATGGCCAAGAATATAGGAAGACGACATTAAAAACTAAAAATCGCCAGAGCTTTTGCTGTTTCTCTGGATGACGTAGAATTGAAATCTCCATATTCGCTCGGTCTTCCGAAGTCCGACATCGCCGGGCCTCAGCCGTTCATCTCATTGACCGAGTCGACACAATAGTTTTCCGTCCTACAGACCACCTCTTACATTATTATTTGTATTATGTAATCGTATAATTAGCCAATCGAAATAATAGGTAGCAATGAAACATTACCCGGCGGGAAGCCGCATTGTAGCGCTTCCCCGTATAAGTCGGCGGCTGGCTGTGCAAGCTTATTCTGTCGCCCGTTGCTATGGAAACCCGAATTTCCTCATTAGCCCACCAAAGGCAACACATCTCCCATCCCACGTCTTCTCCCCCCCACTTGGAGTTTCCACCTTTGCGCAAGTCATAAGACAGTCTGCATTCCAATTACTTATCGATCTGAGATCTATCCCATACTTCCATACCGGTACTGTGAATGTCACTCGGCCTTGCTTAGAGCGAGACGTTCGCAGATATGGGCACTCAACCACCCTACTTATATGACCCTGAGACGCGCAACTCTTTTTCGCCCGAGAAGCCCTTCGATCCCAAGGCCATAACTAGAGCAAGCTGGGAGCCGAAACCGAAACCGAAGAAGAAGCAAGATGGGCCTCTTATTTCTTTCAACAGACATCCCGAGTGAGTTGTCACAGCCAATGTAAACACATGTATGCTAACATGTTCGGTTGAAGCGCACATGAGGTACCGACAGGTCGCACAACAATGATACGCCCCATGAGTAGCAGCACGAAGTCATGGATCAAGGCCATGAGATATTTCCAGTTATTTTTTCGTGTATTCGAGATGATTGCAGGTGGCGGACTACTTACGCTCATGATACTAATCGGCAACGTTGATCCTCTCACTGCCTGGGTCTTGAGAATTACGGTATGCTTCTCTCCTTCGCATTCGTACCGAGCTTGCTCTCGCTAACCGTCATGTCCAGCCCGGTGTTGTCGCCATAAGCTGCGTCTATGCTATTTGGCATTTCGTTAGACCCGCTAACTCAAGACCGCCCGCTTCCTCAGCAGCCTACCAGTTATTCGCCGGTGTTATGGACCTGGCGGTAATACCGCTGTACTCTTTCGGTGTGATATCTGTCATCAACCACGGCTCCGAGTGGAATCTTATCATCACTACCACTCCTCAATTCGCCGAGGCCTTGGTCTTGAGCGAGTACTACGCCCTCATCTCCGGTGCCAGCATGCACGCGGTATCGCTATGCATATCGATCTATCTGGGCTTGATGTTCTACAGGATCGCAAACATGCCGCCAGACATGAACCCGCTAGAGAGTCACCTTACTTCCCGCGCCAAATATCACAAGCGTAACAAGTCGTCCGTGGCCACGAGCTACACTGCCATCTCGGAGGACTCGAAGCGCCTCTCAACTCCCCTCGAAGACTACCGCAAATCCGGCGCCCCTTACGAGACACTCTCCCGACCGCCCAGCATCCCGTTCATGCACACGCGCTCCGGTTCGCGAGACTCGTTCGCCTCTTCGAAGCGCGACTCCCGTGCGGAGCTCCCCAGCAGACAGTACCAGGTCACGCCAGGAAACTCGCCCCGAAACTCGCCTCGCAATAGTGTTGCGAGCTCTCTCGCCGACCTGCAGCGCCTGTCGACGCCGCGCCTGGCGCAGCGCGGCAGCTACACGGAAGTCCCGCTACACGAGACCAACGTCGCGACACCCTCGTCGTCTCGACCGAGCAGCGTGACCATCGCGCCGTCGCCGCACCAGCCCATCAACGCATCCCCGACGCGCGTGGCCAAGTTCACGGAGGCGTGGTACGCATCGGAATCGCTCATCAACCGGACGCAAGAGCGCAAGCGCGCGCAGGACGCCGCCGAGCGCCGGCAGTCGCGGCAGTCGCAGCTGCAGTACGAGGCGCTGAAGCCGCGGTACGACTTCAACGAGTCGGACGACGACGACTCGGACCGGGAGAACATGATGCGGCCCGGCTTCTCGGACGACGAGGACAACGACAACGACAACGTGCAGAGCAGCCCCATCAACGTGTCGGCCCAGATGATGCACCCGGACCCGCTGCGCCTGCATCCGGTGCCCGCCACCCCGCAGCAGCCGCGGATCGCCAACGCCGACGAAGTAATCGCGGGCCGCCAGAAGACGCCGTTCCGGCCGAAGGCGGCGGCGGCCCGCCAGTCCATCGGCGCGCTGTCGGAGATCAGCCTCAACCCGCGCAGCACGAGCGGCAGCCAGGACATCGCGGACGAGAAATCCGCGCCGGCAACGACGTCGTTCTGGCGGCGCAGCACCATCGGCAAGAGCCGACGGGGAAGAGGAGGAGGAGGAGGAGGAGGAGTTAGGAACTCGTCGATCCAGGCCGACAGCGACTTCTACTCGAAGCCGTACGGCGAGCTGAAGCCGGCGACGCCGCCCGTCATGGGACTCACCAGCGGCAGCACCGGCACGAGGCAGGTGTCGTCGGGCAACGACTACGCGGATCTGGGGAGCGGGACGGCGTGGCGCAGGAACGTGAGCGGGAAGGTTGTCGAGGAGGGGCTGGCTGGGAAGGGGTACTCGAGATATAGCATCTTGAACGAGGATTGAACGGGTTACGGGTTGATGGGGAAAGGGGGGAGGGGGGGAAGGGGGGGTGGATTTGATACCTGCGTTGCTTGGAGATACCTCGTTCTGTTTTTGATTCCCCGCGAGAGAATAGTTGGAGCGGTGTTGGCAGTTTATGTGATCGATGATGGATGATATTCACGGATGTAATACTAGGAAAGGAACCGGAATCGACCGATATAGGGTTCGGTCTCAACGGAATGATAATCGTTAAGGAAGGATATGCGTGTCCATAAATAAAAACACAGCGTGAAGTGATACTAACAAACGGGGTTGGAAATTGGCTACGGGCTTTTGTCATCCCGTTTCTACTTCCCCGTCCACGTACGAGTTGGTCGGAGAAATAGAAGTAGTAGAATACTCCTGTATAAACTCCCACCTAAGTTATACTCTTGAACTTAGGGTCGCAAACACATTCTGGCCATCCCATTCTTACCGAAGACAACATTACTTTTCGCAAACTAATAAGGGTATATCCATAACAAACACGGAAGGCCTTTTCGCCATGCACCCGATAATGCAAATGTGAGTACGTAAGAAAACCAGAGCAGTCCGAACACTACGCATCATTCTAGTCTGTTCGCCTCCTTAACATACGCACCCCAATCCATAGGCGGTGCCCTCTCCCCATCGAACCCGTCGCCTTCCCTCCAGCCCATGTCGCTCCACGCGCCGAGGCCGCACAGGTGCCGCATCGTCGGGCGTCCGTGGGGGCAGTTCCACGGCTTGTCGAGCTCGCCCATGTGGCGGACCAGCTTCTCCATCTGCTTGACGGGCAACGACCTGCCGATCATGACGCTGCTCCGGCACGCGCGCATGGCGAACATCTTGCGCACCTTGGACGGCCGCGGGATCGCGCTCGCCGACGCCGACTGGTGGTCCGTCAGGATCGATATCAGCTCTTCGAGGTCGGCGAGCGAGAACGTCGTCTCCCGGCTCAGCGGTAGGCTAAGTAGTTGGCACCGGGATCCGACCGGCTGCTCGCCGCTCTCGTCCATTTTCACAAGGAACCCGTTTGCCTCTAGTGCCTGTAAGTTCTCTTTGATCACCTCTTCTTCGAGAGCCGTGAGCTCTAGTAACTTAGGCTGGACTAATCTCTGGGATTGTACGACTGTATTAGCTTGCAACCGCTCGAAATTGTATTTCTCATCCGTTGCGTGCTGATCAATGATGAAAAGTTCGTCTTCTTTGTCACCCATTCCCTCTTCGTCCTCAAGATCTACCTTGGCTGGACGAATTGCTATGATGAAACCGAGGTTGAACTGCCCTATAATCCTCATCTTTGCAAAGTCGGACTTGGATATGGTTAGAGATAGTTTTTCCTCGGCATCTTCCGCATCAAGCTTATCCGTCACAAGCTTGGACCCCGTTGTCGACGACACGTCCCTTAGATAATCTTGATGCATTGCTAGAGCATCTCTAATGTGCTTTTCACCTGTTCGTAGTGTTTGCAACAACGAGAAAGTTGAGTCTTTCTTCTTCGTGCCACCTTTTATAAAACTTTGTGTTCGTTTTTGGGTCTCCTCCGAGGCTACCTTTGCAGAGCCTCTGGTAGAATTCGTCGGGTCTTCTGTTTTGGCTTCCTCTTGTATTTCTTCAGTCTGCTTGTCTAAGTACTCGTCGTCACTCAGCTGGGCCGGAGACTGTAGTGTGTCGCTTAGTGATTGGTTATCGACGTCACTCGGCTCTGCGGGAGGGTTGTCGGATTCGTGACCTTCTTCCTCGACGCTCTCTGGAGACACGTCACTCTGGACAGGCTGCTCATCTTCGTCTTCACTATTATGTTCATTTTCGTCGTCTACTTCCACTTCCTCATCATTGTCTTCCACAAACAACCCTTCGTCTGAAGAGTCAGAATCCCCTGGAACACCTGCTTTAGTGGTGACGGTGACATTAATATCTGCTAGCTCAACGTTCTTTGACTGCGAATTAGCCGCAAACATTTGGGTGAGACGTCCGTTGAATGAGGGAACCGGAGCCGCCTCTTTGGTGACTCGTTGCTTCTTCGATGTATCGTGGACCTGGTCTTCTACTCGTTGTTTCTTTGACGGTGACCCAATAATGCTGGTAAAGGTGTGTTCACCTACAGTAATCGTAGCGACTTCCGGGGCTGGACGTTTGAAAGCTGTAGACGAGCTGGCTCTACTAGTCTTAAAGTCCGACATACGAGAGGAAGTAGATACAGCCGGTATAGGCGGCTCAATCACCTCTTGGGAATTGGGCATTGGACTACCATCGCGTCTGTCCGCCTTTTGCTTGCTTAATTCAGCTAAGCGTGCACGGAAATCCGATCCTTCGCTAGGTGTCTCTGTTGGTGGCGGCGATGAGAGTTGATTCTGGACATCGCTTTCCGCATCCTCCCCAGCTTTTGTATGGCCTCTTGTGAATCTGGAAAAGGGATTTTTCTTTGAGGTTAAAGTTTCCTGGCTGTCATCTTCTGACGCATTCGTCGTCGTCGAAGGGGTATCAGCACGCGGGATTGATTTTCGCTCGATCCATCGACTCATTAGGTTAAGACCTTGACCATCACGAGCTAATGATTTTGTCGAGACTGAGCTTTTGGATACAGTTCCGGCGTCAGAACCGCCATCTCCTTCTTCGTCTTCATCCTCATCGTCATTCCTAGAGTCATTATGATTTAGGCAGGCGGAAGTCCGACGCTGCTCACTATCAATAGATACGGAGCGCCTCGACCCGATCTCAGGATGTGGGGTATTGAGCCTGCTGAGAGAAGGCTTCTTGAAAGGTGTCTGTTTTGTGCTTGATAATTGCGACGTCGGTAGTGCGTAGTCCTGGGATGCAAACAAGGCGACAAGCGACTCCCTAAGATTATCGAGCATCTTATTTTGGTCGTGTAAGAGAATGGTACGCTTGTCCGGACTCACGTTGACATCGTAGAGGTGGGTGTCCAATTGGATATCAGCGAATATGAATGGGGATTGCGAAGCATTGTATGACTTGTACACCTCATTAAACACTTTAGCGAACTGTGGCAGGCCACAAGGACGACCATTGACAAAGAACATTTGTCTATCGGGGGTCTGGCGTCCTTCTCCATGAGCAGGCCGTGATACATGCCCCTTGATGTAGACTTCGTGGGTTGCATTGTCGTTTTGCGTGTTCCATTTCTGGCCGGGTGCACTCGTAGACTCTAGCTCGAGCTTCAAGTCCAAGGGGATAAGAACGGCCAATGTCTTTGCACCAAACACATTTACTATGTTTTCCCGGGTCGTCTGATTTCCCTTGGTCGAAAATAATACCATACGCTTGCCTTTGTTCGGCTGTTGAGATACGGAGAATTTGAGACCAGTCTTGATACAGGCGTACTGGTTGAGAACGCCGATAACCCTGTTCCATTCGCGTTTGATATTTCGCTCAAGTTCGCGACGGCGAACAGGCAGGTTATGGAAAAGTCCCTCGATGGTTACTGTAGTCCCTTTCTGCGCGGCTACGACGCTCGTGCTGCGAAGTTTTCCTGACGTCTCAAATTCCAGCTTCGATCCCTTCGGCGCATCGGACGCCAAGCAGGTGGTCACACTGAATTTGGACAAAGCACAAAGTGACGACAGCGCTTCTCCTCGGAAACCAAATGTCTGAAGGGAAGCCAGGTCCGCATAAGTAGACAGCTTAGAAGTATAATGCTTCAGTGCTAAGGTTTCGTAGTTCTCCTTGGATATGCCCGAGCCATTGTCCTGAACCTCGATGGTATCCAAGCCTTGATTCTTGAAGCGAACCTCTTCCAACAGAGTCCTGTTAGTATTTGCACAGCAGGATACGGGTGGGGGAGAAAAACCTATGCTTGTAGCACCTGCATCCAGGCCGTTCTCTACTAGCTCCTTTACCACAGAGCAGAGGTCGACGATGACTTGGCCGGATTGGATCTGGTGGACCTTGAAAAAGACTCAGCACTTGCAATACTAAAATGAATCACCAGTGAGTTACTTACGGTCCGAGCCTCGATAGCTTTAATAGTCGCCATCGATGAGAACGATGAAGACAGTCGATGCTACGGTGTGAGGGCGGAGTCTTTGGAGAATCATGCATAGAAACCCCAATTTTGTATATTTAGGATGATCATGTCATGAACCATCGTGTAACGTGCGTTATCACCACAAACACCCTTTTCCGTGAAGATGGATTTGGGGTTCTAGACAAACCTCCTTAGCCTCGTCGCGTCATGCCTAATTGAAAAGGCGCGTCTTATCACTCAAAATGTGGCGTAGGTATAAGTGGCGCCGCCGGCAATTTGGTATCGATAACATCGTACGGTGTGCCCCTGTTGGCTGTTGGCCAGTGAACTCTATCCAACATGCGATTAAGTGGAAGCACATAAGCAGTTAGGTGCTTGTGGCACGTGGTCTATGTATCTAATCTACTTCTTACATCCTCATGCAGGTTAGGAAAATCCCAAAGGGCACAAGGTACGAGACACGGATACCTCCATTAATGGTGCTTATACCTAAAACATCCTTGAAAGCCCACCGCGACCCTCGCCATTTACTGCAGTGGCTCTGTGAGTCTGACGAGCATTCGGCCTGGTCTACAAGCTGCGATGCCGGAAGTATAGGGATGATGACCCGTTACTTCGGAGGTAGTCCCATCACAAAATCCTCCCGGGCCCGGCTGGACTAAGAGCTCCTAAAAATGCTTGGCAGACTAGACGAAGCAGCTTGACTGGCTTGCTGACTCGGTTGGCTTGACTTTGTCGACTAGGGTTGCCAAAAAGTGTTGTCGACAACGGAAAGCTCGGAATGCAAATACTCGACATCCTTGCTTTCGCATTCGACTTTATTCCTACCTAATTCTCTCGGTGTGTACGACCTTGTATGACGTTTATGAGGCCCGCTCGTGGAGTCGACGTCTCGAGCTACAATACTACCAACTGGCGGATAACTCGAATTACACCGAACAACTCGGCATAGTTGCTATGCAGGCTGAGTGGGAACTCCTATATGTCAGATATCGAATGCTTACGTGCTTATATTGGTGGTGCCGACATATATCCATCTCGGAGGGTTCTGGTTGTTGGACGAGAGGTCGGGACGGCTCACATATTTCAGTCCAACACAAAAGAAACCAAGTGGGATCTCCATTGGTCATATTTTCTTTGTATATTCAATACATGCGCGTTAGCAGCACTAGACATGCATTGGCTTTGCAAGCTCAAGTGAACCCTCGTTTGTTTGCAATATCCACTTACAGCAAGTTCTGTCAACACGAGCTCCGCCATCGTATTCTGGCGCATAACCAATATTGTGGCGGTTGAGTAGGCCACACCACACCTACCACATATTTCGAGGCACCACAAAAACAAAACGCCTTCATTCGGGATCCCGATAGGTAATCCATGTCCGTAACGGCATTGCATGCAGGCATGGGGTGTCTGCTAGCATTGAATGGATAGAAGATCACGGGGAGGATACAATACGTAATCCGTATAAAACACAACTTGAGACAGGCAGACAGGGAGGATGAGCAGCACGATGCGGTTTGTCGATCGCTCAAGTACCTACTGTATCAGCAGATTATCTCTGTATCAGCAGATTATCTTGCTCTCCCCCCGCAGACTCACGTTGTGATGTGTTGATCCAGATGGATAAGGAACCCAGTACCAGGTAGGTAAGGTATAACACATCGTAATTTGTGCTTGAGTATTGGCTCATGAATCAATAATGATATAAGGATGATTATTTATCCAAGATTTTGCACAATCAGGTCCAGACGAGTTTCGCAGATGATAGCCATCTAATCTGAAGCAGCATTTGAGTACGACCCTGCTGTCTTGCCGACGCATGCAGCCGTGATCTGCCCTAACGCATATCTTAGCTCATGATAGTAACACCATTGCATCCTAAATACATACCTACCTATGTATGTATGCATGTATGTATCGTGCCTAAGCAGGCATAGCTAAATCCGGTACGTAGCTAAGACTTGGTGATATTTGCTAGGTATATGAGTTAACCTCACGTCATTAACGGTGACATTGCCGGATTGGAAGTTGGTTTTAGTGCCAGGAATTTGGCCGTCGGCCGTCGCCCGTGCCCAACCTGCCAACCCCACCACTTAAAACTCGAATCCGATAAGGGCGAAAGGGCGAACAGAAAACTCCACTATTGTTTGGGTGGCTGCTTATGTACATGTACGTCCTCGTGCATGCGGCGTTCTTGCGTATCTGCGTGCTACAGGTTCGAGATCCACTTTCATTGGGGGCGGGATGCAAATCAATAGCCCTGCTTTCCCCCTGTCGTCTCTAACATCCACCAAATTCTTAGCCTGTTAGCGCCGAAGCGCCATAAGCTAAGAGGTGGTAGTGCACTAGAGCCTACATGTATGTACCCAAGGTACCTAAAGTAGAAGGCTTCAAGCATTGCCAAATCGCATTTCATGAATCTCCATTAGTCTCAAAAGTCCGCAACCCGTACCTGCCCCATTTCCACAACCGCTTCCTCAAAAATCAACATCATCTACGGGCCTCCCTATCCCAGAACCCTCTTTATTACCTGCACCTTTGCAGCGACTGGAGGGCCCGACATTCGTTTCGAATCATTTGCAGACTGGAAGATAATATACGCAAAGTCCAGTTCGACGGGATATAGGATTGGCGTATTGGTCCTCTCCTTAAGATCGACAGTTCCTCAAAAGTCCCTGCAGCTTAGCTACGCGCCGTTGCGCAAGCCAAGTCGTGCCCGTGTCTCGAATAGAGCTGTCCCATTCGTGACAGCTATACCCGAATCCTACGGAAAGAAAGAAAAACATTTCACGTACGACGAATGCTAGACCGACTGTAACGACCCTATCGAGAACCGTCGATCGATCGCATTGTTGAACATACCAGGCCTGCAGTTTTTGCGATACAAGAGGTCTCTCACGAGAGCCTCTTCTTCCCTATGCAGAGGCGCTCGTCGGGGTCGTCCGAAGACAGCGTCGATGTTCCTGTCAAGATCTCGCGCCCTCATGGACAGACGAGGCTGAACGACGCAAGCTCCACTCGAGATTCGCATGATTTCCGCCAGTCAGATCGCCCTGAAAATTCCGGCACCAGATCTTCGTCTGCGAGAAGCCGGAGACCAAGTAGTAATGTCAATTGGAGACCTTCTCATAGTCGAGATGGGTCTACCGAGAAAACAGCCACGGCTTCCCATATTGCGCCCGCCACATTATCACCCGACTACCCAAATATAGATGGCGGGAGAATGGCGTCGTCGAGACGTAGGATTCAGACGCCTCGGTCGTGGAGTCCGTGGGCCATATCTTTTTTAACTATTCTTACGAGTACCCTAGGCATTGGCCTACTACTTGGTGTTATTTACTCGGCTGCGACTCTACACTGTGATGCGAAGGGGTGTCGTATGTCCTGGATGAGCCCAGCATACCACAAGTTCGACGATTTCGATACTGAGCACACGCGGTTCGCAACGAAATACTCGTTGTATCTATATCGAGAGCAGGGGTTTGACAGCAAGCACAAGGTACCACGGCCTCGGGATAGCAAACATTCATATGGTGATACTGATCGCATTATGCAGATTAAGGGAATACCAGTACTCTTCATACCAGGAAATGCGGGTAGCTATAAACAGGTCAGATCTATTGCCTCCGAATCGGCAAGGTATTTCCACGATGTCTTGCAGCATGACGCAGCTGCTTTAAACGCGGGCGCAAGGAATTTGGATTTCTTCACGGTCGACTTCAACGAAGATTTTACCGCCTTTCATGGCCAAACGATGCTCGACCAAGCCGAATATTTGAATGAGGCTATCAGATATATCCTCTCTCTTTACCTAGATCCGAACATCACACAACGAGATCCAGATCTCCCGGACCCGTCTTCGGTCATTGTTCTAGGACATTCCATGGGAGGCATCGTAGCTCGAACCATGTTCATCATGCCGAACTATCAGCCAGACTCTGTCAATACAATCATTACGATGTCGGCGCCACATGCGAGAGCGCCTGTCACGTTTGACCCCCGAATTGTCAATATCTATAACGATATCAACAACTATTGGAGACATGCGTATTCAAAGAAGTCGTCAGCTGAAAATGCCTTGGGCCAGGTAACTCTAGTGTCCATTGCTGGCGGTGGTCTGGACACTGTTGTCCCATCAGATTATGCTGGCTTGGAATCTATCGTACCCGAAACTCATGGTTTCACTGTTTTCACGTCCACTATCCCTACTGTTTGGACGAGCATGGATCATCAGGCAATTACGTGGTGTGATCAGTTTCGAAAAGTCATGGTTCGTGCGCTCTACGATGTTGTTGATAATCGTGGAAGATCGCAGACAAAGTCACGAGTAGAGAGGATGAGCGCCTTCAAAAAACGATTCTTGACAGGGTTAGAGAGCTTCGTCGAGAAGACCTTGCCGGAGGCGGCTCCATCGACACTACTCACGCTGGATCATTCAACTACGACGATTACTGCGGATGAGCGTCTAGTTCTTCGCACCCTAGGATCCGATAAGAAACCGAAGGCATACCTTGTTCCGGTCCCGTCAAGTGAATTTGCGGAAGGAAAGAAGTTCACCTTATTATCGGACAGCCCACTGGACAGACCAGGCGAAGACGGAAAGCTCGAGGTCTTGTTTTGCGATTTATACCCGCCACAAGCTGGACAGGCTAGTCAACCGTTTTCGATGAACATCGACTTATCTAGCGGTGATGCAGATGCAACTAAATTCGCCTGTAGAAATGCCGCGTCTGATGTGGTGTCGTTGCCAGCTTCTTCTCGGTTCACGAAGAATCCTTTCTTTAAAGAAGGGGAGTGGCCAATCCTGCCGTTCTCATATCTCGAATACGATGTCAAAGATATATCGGGCTACGGGTTCCTCGCCATCATCGACAAGACCGGTTCCCCAACGCCTGGATGGTTGGTTGCCGAGTTCAGTGAGAAAAATGACGCCCATTTGACTCATAATATTGGCCTTCGTCGTCTATTCAGCTTCGGCCTGTCACTTCATCTTCCTGCCAACAGACCGATGGTTACTGAAGTAAAATTGCCCTCGGTTCAGAGCAGCTTATTGGCATACAACTTGAAGATTGAAGGCGGTGCCTGTAACGGACGGGAGCCGATATTTACGCCACTCGTTCGACAGTATATCTCTGAGCCTTACGAGTCAAAGTACTTCGTGAACGCTCATGAAGTGGAAATTAGCCTCCACGGCGTCTCGCCTTACGTACCTCCACCTATGAAATCCAGACAATTCGATGATGGTCTAAGCCTTCAATTCTGGACAGACCCGACCTGTGATTCGCCTATCTCAGTCCATATTACGATCGATAGTATGGGCAGCCTTGGGAAATTATATATGCGCTATCGCACCATCTTTGCGGCTTTCCCCTTGCTGGTAGTCGCACTGGTGCTGCGAAAACAGTTCCAGGTCTACGACAATACCGGCGTATTCATCCCCTTTTCTGAGAGCTTGGACTTTTGCCTCAGGCGATCACTACCAGCGCTTCTCTTGTCTATGACCCTCCTGTCCCTTTCGATGGGGCAATCAAGTTCAACGGGATCAAAAAGCCTCTGGCCTTGGCACAACAGCACTGCGGCTATCGACTTCGCGCAGAATGATTTATTAGTGGGCACTTCGGATCCATTCTTCTGGTTCTTGATCCCAATGATCGGTATCATCTGCGTTGGAGTATGCTTATCTCTCCACTATGTAACGCTACTCCTTACTTGGTTGCTTAGTACCGTCTATGGCTGGCTTTTTGTTCGGCCGATCATCCAACACGAGAAGAAACGAGCCGTTCCACCGACATTTGTGCCGTCATCGCCACGGAGACGACTTATTACTGCAGGAGTTCTCCTTTTCCTTGTATCCACATTCGTCCCCTATCAGTTTGCATATGTGGTGGTCTGCCTCGTGCAACTGAGCACTTCTGTCCGGGCTCATCGGTTTGCGTGCGACGCTCCGTCACCCGCCAGTGTAAACTTCAGCAACTACGTCCATTCGATTTTCCTTCTGATGTTGTGGATTTTGCCTATTAACCTGCCTACCTTGGTTGTCTGGATACGGAACTTGGCCGTCCACTGGTTCACGCCTTTTTCGTCTCACCATAACGTGTTGTCAATTCTACCGTTCATACTCCTGGTCGAAACCCTGACGGCGGGTAAGATGGTGCCACCAGTAACGAGTCGCCTTCGACACCTCACGAGCCTCATGCTCTTCGGCATATCTATCTACGCAGCCGTCTACGGCGTGTCGCATGCTTACATGCTACATTATCTAGTAAATCTAGTTGCGGCTTGGCTCGTTGCGGTTCATTCGACGTCAGACGCCTGGACTCTTGCCGGGTTAAGTTCCATGCTGGACAGCGAGTCGGCCGAGGACCATAAGCAGGGCAAGAATCCTTAACCATGAATTGAAATGTTTATCAACACGGTTACGGACAAGTCTTGAAGATTCTTCTGAAAGATTTGCATATATGCTAATCTTGAAATACAACTGCGAGTTATTTTTCGCTGGATATGAACACTAAGAGGTAGTGAGGCTTGCTGGGACCTGCTGCTCCTTGTACATACCCCTCGGAACCCTTCGAGCTACTTAACATCGGCAAGGCTGAATAGCCACATATTGGGATTGCTCTACCCACCAGGGGTATAACATACTGGTGTAGCCACACATTCACGCCGAAATATCTTTTTTTTTTTCCCTTCCGTGGACGCCTCTCACGTCCTCTTTCGGGGCTTCGTACTTTGCATCGCATCATGGTTTGGAGTTTGGCTTTTACGATAGACCTGCCAGCCTTCTTGCAAACAACGGGCATCTGTCCAATTTCTTATTTCCGAGTGCCAACTTGCATACACGTCTGCTTGCAAATGACTGGTACTCGGGGCGCGCGGCTGCAGTTGATATTCTTGTACAAAACTTTTTGCGTATTCCCGGTGGGAAATTTAAATCAGGGCTTAGGCTTAGGTTTGGGCTTGGGTTTGGGCTTTATTTCCCCTCTCACTGGGGGAGTTGACTATGATAAGGGAAGGTCGGTTGGGTGGCTTTGCAATACTCTTGAGAGTCAACGGAAGGGTTTAGATATGGTTTCAAGACCGGGCCTACTGACGGCGTCTGCACGGACGCACACCTAATTATAATCTAGGGGGGAAGAAAGGGGCACGCCGAGAAATGGTCCTGATTAGGGCGGTCTCGGATAGTTGGGCGGAGGACAGAGAGCAGATGGGAAAGAAATAATAACGGGATTCGATTCCCGACGAAGAGGAACGCAGCCCGCTCCGCACTGGCTAGATATGTAGATGGCATCTTGGCATCACGCAGCTTGGATCATCCAAGCTACGATAGAATCCCTATGTTCAAGTATACTTACTGTCCATGTAAAAGTGAATCTCGTAAGCCGCGTGAAGTATAACACCGGATTGCTACCTAAATAATTCTCCATCTACTATCTACCGGTAACTATAACAGCCCAGTACTAAGTTGCTACAAGCCAATCTGACACTGTAGCTCTACACCTCTGACAAGACGTGAATCTAAATTCAGTCATCTGATACGCCCCCAGTCTACGCAGTTCTATGTCCCATTGCCCGCCCAAATCAATCTCTCTATCGCAGACCCAGAACGCCGGACAAATCAAACAGCGTCCTCGTTCTACTAGAAATCGCTAAAACCTCGTCCCCCAACTATCTTTCCCACAGATTATCCCTCCCACTCGCACACCTCGGTCGGAGGGACGGGCAAAAGATGTAGCAGAGTGACAACGGACTTGTTATCTACCTCACTCCCTAGCACGGCTCTTGCCGGCGGACTCGGCGAGCCTGACCCTCGACTGGTGCCAGATGACCCAGAGGGTGACGACGAGGCCGAGCCCGCAGGCGGCAAGGGTGACGACGTAGGCGGCGCGGTAGCATTCGAGGCCGTCGGCGCAGGAGCTGACGCCGTCCTTGTCGACGACGGAGTGGGCGTCGTAGACGGCGCCGTAGAAGAGGTTGAAGATGTTGCTCGAGATGACGGGCGACAAGGTCATGAAGCCCCAGTTCTGGCTCAGGCCGTGGATGCCGAACGACTCGGCGACGATGGACGGGAACACGCCGAACAGGAAGCCGTAGCCGAGGCCGCTGAACCCCGACACGAAGCCCAGCAGGTGCGGGTTCGTCATGTTGAGCGCGCACACCTGCGCCAGCGAGAAGATGCCCGACGCCACCACGAGGCACCACACGCGGCTTGCATGCAGCACCTTGACGAGGAAGTCGGACCCGACACCGCTGAGCAGACGTCCCGAGAAGCTTCCGATGGACAGGATGGACACGTGCAGCTGCTGGCGGAGCACGAGCGTCTTGTCGTCGATGGAGTCGTCGTAGTGCTTCCAGAGCGCCGTGACGTCGTTTCCGATATTGCTAAGACGACACGTCAGATATGATACGGCAAGCGATGGGCACCTGAGCCGAACGACGAGGAAATACTCACTTGATGGTCATGAGGCCGATACCCGAGAGTACAGCCATGATGGTAAACAGCTGCCAGAACTCAAAATTCTTCAAAAGGTTGACGCCACGAATATCTATACGATGAGATCGATCCATATCAACACTGCTCTGCACTAAGACTTCACCCGGTAGGGAGGAGGAGGTGGACTGGGACAGAAGCGAGGACGTCTCATCGGCACCGTCGCGGATGCCTGACGCCTCTTCTCCGTCCTCGGCGCCAGCCGCTCTGCTGTGTCCCTCGGCAGAAGGATGACTGGGGGATTCGCGGGCGGTGCTGTTCGCCTCGTCCTCTCCGTGTTCTGGGGCAGCTTTTTGGGTCATTGAGGTGTTGTTCGTGGGGGTGTCAGTGGCGGTGGGCGACATACCAGGTTCATTTGGGTGACCGCGGCCAGCGCGGCCCTTGGATTCCTCCGACGTCGTGCGATGCAGCTGTCGAGAATCCGACATGCCGGGTTCTACGTCGAGCACAGCATGATAGGGTGCGTGCGGGGGTAGCACCCGGAGAAAAAAGAAGCCAACGAACGTCAGGCCGAAGGTGCCACAGGCTAGCAGCATGAGGAACCTGCTTGGGCTGCCGGGGAAGAAGACGGAGCCGACGAGGGCGAAGAAGAAGGCGCTCAGGCCGAAGGCGGCTAGGGGAAAGGCGGTGGCCGTGCCCCGGTGGTGCGGCCAGTTCAGGGCGGACGTCTTCACGGCGGCAGCGAATGCCATACAGCCGCCGAGGCCGGTCAGATACGAGACGAAGCACAACCAAGGAACGGATCCGTGGCCGGCATTGTAGGCCTGGTGCAGCGGGTAGTAACCGAGGCCGAGTAAGACGGCTCCGACGATAACGGCGGGCCGAGGTCCCTTGCTGTCGACGAACATGCCTACAGGCACGCCCATGGAATACATGCCCAGGTTGCCCGCCAATCCGATCAGGTTGCTCTCGGTGGCAGACAAGAGGAGCTTATCGGCGAACTGGGGTGCCCATGCCGAGTAGACATACTGACATGTGTTATCAGATACGGTATCTAAGATGTTTCACTGTGCTGGTAGAGCGTCTTACATTGGTACCGCAGGCCAGCGAGATGACGGTCGCGGCAACGCTCGACACAATGCGGGCATTGTAGACCCGATTAGTACTGAGAGTCATATCGATGTGTTAGAAAATCAGACTGGGTGAGATCTCGGTATCATGTCTCTCCTTTCCCCTCAGACTAGTAACAAAAGAAAACCAGAATAAATAGAAACGAAATCAGGCTGTGGATAAGAAATACGAAATATGAGGCTAAGCGGAATGGATATCTAAAGGAGCTGATAACAAGATCGGAGGCGGCGATACGGCACAACAGGCCGCGTATTACGGAGAAAATAGAACGGATGTGTTCCTAAGATACGATATTCTCTATGCCGAACATAAGTGACTGGAAGCGAGTGGTGTATAAGAAAGTAATCAGGCGTCTTCGTTGAAGGGTCTATGGGTGTTTGGATAGGGGAGGTTGACAACTGGCGCATTCCGCATTGTCACATCCCCTTGTCGCTTGTACCTTGTCCCTTGTCCCTCCCCTGTCGCAATACATACACGTTGCTTAACTTGCCGATAAGCTTATCTACCTGGCTTATCTCGTCCCAAAGCCCCTGCCTTTTCTGGAATCGGCCGAAAGAATGACTTAACTATTCCTATTCGCGTTAGTGGCATCTCGGCATCTCTTACCCGAGGTTTTAACGAGAATTATTATGGGTGGGCTACTGTGGCTGTGTGGTTGGCTGATGTTTAGGTGCGTTCTGTTGACGACTTTTGACGACTTGTGATGGCATACACGACCTACTCGATTAAAGACATCAGCTGTAGTCCTCAGCATGTCTCATTATCATATATAGGTGCCTAGTTTATTTATATATACCTACATAATGTAAGCTACACATCATGTGTCTAGGCTTACCCAAACTTGGGCAATGACAGCTGCGCTAGCAAAGGGGGCCAATTCATCACTCTGGTTACCACCTTAGGTATGCAGATGGTCAGATTTATATCTTACCTTACAAATGGCACTCAAGTCGCTTCCTCTCTGTCAGTTAGGTAGGGAAAGTCGCCTTTTTACAACAGAGACAAAGACTGAGCTAGCTCTTACTTTTCACAACATCATCCATGTATATGGTAACTAGATATGTTGAGACGACACTATTGATGAGTACTATTCGACCTGATTAACTCACAAAGCCGTGACTTGGTGGCCTTGGTAGGGAAAGAAAAGGTGTTTGACGAGCTACGGAAAATCTGCGGCTAGAGGATACATGCCTAAAAGGTGTCCAGGGAAGGTCATGGATGCTTTAGGCACCCGTCTATGAGAACACTTTATAAGACTGTCCAGCATGCTTTTATGACTGCGACTTTTCTTCATAATACCAACCTGCAGCAAAGTGATCACATCCATATTTGATTCAGTACCGACTTGTTTCATTGAGGCAAACCCTTGGGTTCCTATCTTACTACCAGCCATCATCCAGCAAGCAAGACGGCCTTCCTCGATATGGCAACGTTCGCGACATTGCCCCCTGAGCTACGGCTCCAGATTTGGGATTTTGTATTGGAGCAAGAAACAGAGGAGTGAGTACCATAAGCATAGGCACTGCTTGTTTTGTTTTGGTTTCCCTTCTCTTCCTCGTGTATCTACCGAGCTTTTCCTTTTAGTTGTGGGAATCTTTGGTCGTGAGACATGCCATAAGATTGCGGCTTGATCGCCAAGTTGGTACGAAGCGATAGGTGCTAACTCCAGATGTCACAGTCGCGTCTTTATACCGTGCCCACCCTCATATGGTGATAACCGCGCTCGCCTCGTAGCTACGAAGCACCACGCAAGTCCCTTACTCTCAGTCAACAGAGAGAGTCGCTACCAGGCCAAGGCTGTGTACACGGCTAGGCTAGTTGTGTTCGAAATTCCTCAAGGTCTAGTCCGAGGTAGAAGTGACGATAGGTGTTATTTTGTGAAGAATGGAGCGCTTCAGAGAATAGCATACTCGAGCGTGGCAGCAGGCTGCAAGATCAAAGGTACCCTTTACTATAACCCGCAACGATGCTGTTTCGACGTGACAATGAAACAGTCTGAGCTCGCTTTGTCATGCCGTTTCATTACAGAGCCGATACCTCTCGAATCGAAAATGTATGCCTACCGGTGAGTGTATACTGTGTTGTACGAACGACAGAACCATCATTATACGGTGTGCTAAGAGAAGCCCCAGTTTCCGCTATGCGAGCGATTCGGACGCCGATATCTTCTAAGGGACATTCAAAAATCCTCTGACTACCGACGGCAACGATAAATAGATCCGTCGACCCTCTTAACTCTCTGGAAAGGGTAATACGCCGGCATATGTACATTGTTTTCAAGGGGTTACAAGACCTGGACCGACTGTTTTTAGGAGAGGAAAAGGACCAGCCTTGGGCATGTTGAAGTTGGTGGCAAGGCGACCTTCCCATATTTTAATACGACTTAGCCAACTTGGCGAACTAGATGGCCTCACGTTTTTTATTCTCATAGGAGCTGATCTTTGACAGGAGACCATCCTAGCCTACCTACCTGGGTAGATCATAGGGAATTCCTCGTACTTCAACTATCGAGTTATAGTACGTACGGCCATAGCAGGAAACAACCAAGATGACTAACACACAACATGATTCTTTTTTTCAAACGTGTATAACGTGTATCGTAATCTAGGAGTCGATTTCTTTAGTTCTTTTTGCCGTGATCAGTATATTGCTCGTCGAAGGGAGCAAGACTAATAACGAACAGGATAACTGGGATGTAAGAACAATCATATAGATCCATGTGACCGATTGCAAAAAATAAGAAACACAAGAGTATCAAATACAAATAACAAGTGAAACTAGTCGAGGTAGTCGTCATTATGGCTCTAAGACCAATGCGTGACTTCGGCTTGTCCACTTCCGTACGCGGTGATTTGGGCTCCGGATGCCCTTTTCGTAAATCGAAGCGGCAAATAGCAAACCGCCTCGCAGCAAAGGAGACATTATTTTTAGAAGAGAGCATACGGAGATCCCACCGCTCGGCTCCAAAAGCGACAAATTCCACTGGGTTTCATACATAAACCCCGTACTGGTTTCGGTCATAGGGTTGCATGCGGTACTTCTTGCAGTGCTTGGTGTTAATGTCTCTGCAATAGATAAAGGGGGCGTGATTAGTTGCCTGCTCGCTGTAGACTTCACTTGCTCCTCTAGCGGCCAGGACATCAAGTATTCAACGGCGAAGTAAGAATAATAATAGCAAGGACCTAGGTTTCGAAATTCGCTCCTACACATACCTCACCATGCCTGTTTCTACTGCCTCAGTCGTCACGCTGCTCGGTGCTTTCGTCACCACAGTCCTAGGTCACGGCTACGTTACTGGCTACGTGGCAGATGGCCAGCAAGAGCCCGGTTTCCTGCTGCAGTACTACTACGACAAGAAGAACGGGGGCGCCGTGCCCCCGCTGGCGGCGTGGTATGCAGAGAACTTAGACAGCGGCTTTGTGGCCCCCGACGCCTACCAGACGGCGGATATCAACTGCCACAAGAACTCGGCACCGGGATCATTGACGACCATCGTGCCCGCGGGTAGCCAAGTGACGTTCCAGTGGGGCACCGCAGCCGGGGGCGCGTGGCCGCATCCCTACGGCCCCATCATCGACTACATCGCGGCGTGCAACGGGGACTGCGCGACGGTAGACAAGACAAAGCTGCAGTGGGTCAAGATCCAGGCGGTGGGCGTCGACGAGGCGACGCAGGAGTGGGCGAGCGCGAAGCTGATCGCCGAGAACAACACGTGGACGACGACGATCCCCAAGTCCATCGCGCCCGGCAACTACGTGCTCCGCCACGAGATCATCGCGCTGCACGGCGGCGCCTCCCTCAACGGCGCCCAGAACTACCCCCAGTGCTTCAACATCGAGATCACGGGCGACGGCACCGCCAAGCCCACCGGTACCGTCGGCACTGCGCTCTACAAGAACACGGACGCTGGTATCCACTTCAACCCGTACACCACGATCACCAACTACCCGATGCCCGGCCCGGCGTTGTTCACAGGTTAGATAACGGTTTATCGTTATAGAGATGTAGGAAAGCAGAAAGGATCTTGAGCAATAAATAAATGAACTGTAAAAACCACCGTATACATTCGTTTGGGATATCTGTTATTGTCGACTTACTGTCACTTGTCTTGCAGAGACAGAGAGTCACGCTCTCCAATCTCCAGCTGAAGTGATGCACTTATCATGATAAATCCACTTAGAAAAATAGGGAAAATGATAAAACGAGTTGTTTCGATAATAAGACTAACCAATCTAAGTAATACTAAACTTACTATTCCTAAGTGGCATAGCCCCCGAGGCCCCTACGTAATGCGAATGCCAAGTGGATGTGGCCCGTGCATATACCCGTCGCAACCGCCGATGGCAAACTGACGACGCCTCAAACAACATTGTGACCTGTTTTCAACTTTAACTTCCTATATCAAACCACTTCTAAATTCCATCCACTCGGCAGAGAAAAAGAGAGGAAACCAATCTTCTCGTCGCCCAAGATGGGAGCGCTCCTATCCATTCCCTTGTTGGCAGTGCCCAGCGTTGGCACGGTATGTCGCAACCTAATTGTTTTTTTAAGAAATCATCTCGTCCTCGGCTAACAGTTACACACAGCTGGTGTCCTTCGCTGCGAGCTGCTGCGGTGCCGCGACCTGCTCCATGGTCTGTAGCGCCTGCGGGAAATGCGGCAACAGGTAAGATCATTGACTATCTCCTCGGTCTTCGCGTCATGCGTTATGTCGCAAGACATTGACTGACGAATCCAAAGTGTTGCTACCCGTATCGCATACGCCCTCCTTCTCCTCGTCAACTCGATACTATCGTGGATCATGCTCACCCCCTGGGCTATCGAAAAGCTGCAGCACCTGATGCTTGACTATGTTAAGATCAACTGCCCCAGCGGCAAATGCTACGGCTGGTTAGCTGTCCACCGAATCAACTTCGCCCTCGGTCTGTTCCACCTTATCTTCGCCGGCCTTCTCTTCGGTGTCGCTTCGTCCAAGAGCCCTCGAGCCTCCCTCCAGAATGGTTTCTGGGGGCCCAAGGTCATCGCCTGGATCGCCTTTATCGTCCTGTCTTTCCTGATACCCGATGCTTTCTTCCAGGTCTACGGTAACTATATCGCGTTTATCGGCGCTATGCTCTTCCTCATGCTGGGTCTTATCCTCCTCGTCGATCTTGCGCATACGTGGGCCGAGTACTGCCTCCAACAGATCGAAAACACCGACTCGAGAGTTTGGAGAGGCGTCTTGATTGGTTCTACCCTGGGCATGTACTTTGCTTCGCTAGCAATGACCATCGTGCAGTACATCTTCTTTGCCCGCAGCGGCTGCTCCATGAACCAGGCCGCCATTACTATCAATCTTATATTCTGGCTCATGATCTCTTTCATCTCGGTCCACCCTACCGTTCAGGAGTACAACCCCAAGGCAGGATTGGCGCAGGCCGCCATGGTGGCTGTTTACTGCACCTATCTCACCATGTCCGCCGTTTCGATGGAGCCCGACGACAAGCAGTGCAACCCCCTGATCCGGGCCCAGGGAACGCGAACCACGTCTGTCGTCATCGGAGCTATCGTCACGATGCTGACTGTTGCGTACACTACCACGCGGGCGGCGACCCAAAGTCTCGGTTTGGGTAACAATAGGGGCGGTATCAAGCTCGCGGATGAGGACGAGCACGACCTCGTGACGCAGCAGCCGGGGCGCCGCGAGATGAGAGCCGAAGTCCTGCGCCGGGCCGTCGAGGAGGGTAGCTTGCCAGCCGATGCCCTCTTGTCTGACGACGAAGACGAGGATGACGCGGGCAAGACGCCCCACGACGACGAGCGAAGCAGCACGCAGTACAACTACTCCGTCTTCCACATCATATTCTTCCTGGCCACCTGCTGGGTGGGAACCTTGCTCACGGGCACGGTAGACGGCTTGGATAATACCCCGCAGGATAGCGACTTCGCGACCGTTGGGAGGACGTACTGGGCGAGCTGGGTCAAGATTGTCAGCGCTTGGATCTGCTACAGCATGTATATTTGGACGCTCGTTGCGCCTGTCGTCCTGCCGGAACGGTTCGACTTTTCCTAAACGGTAGCTTTCTTTGGTAGGGAATGAGGAGCTGTATTACCTGTGTACGAGGCTATATATAATGTTGGAGCATTGCATAGGAACATTCACAGGCGTCTTTCACTTAATTATGTAGTTTGCTACGATCCAATCCGAGTAGTTTACTTTCGACTCTCTTGTTTTCTTGTATTGTGAGCCCTTTGAATAATTCAGGAATTACTTAGGGAAAACTAGGTTCTAAACCTCAGATCGTATTACGTCTCCGTCTGCTACAAGTTTATCCATCCCCTAAGAAGAGGCATGTGTTCCCTCGTACAGGAATGAAGATGATCCCCCTTAGTACACCAAGACAGGGAGATGCCTACGCAAGTCGATTCATCTCGGTAATGGTTTGCTATTGGACTGGTAAATGTTCGGCACGGACGAGAGTTCATTCAGCACTAGATATGTTGAAGAGTTGCCTATCTGTACTTCATGGTGAGTTTATGGGGATGGGGATGTTATAATCAGTGATAATCATAGTAGGTGGCAGTGGCTCGCTCCCTTCGCACTCAGGTTTTTACGGATGGGCACCTTTCTCATATTTAAGTATACCACCGTAGCCTCTGTACATCCGCCTTGCTTGAATCAAATACTCTTGGATTCGATAGACATGTTTAGAACGGTGCCTCGCTTAACTTATAATGGTACTGGAAGATTCAAGCAACAGACTGATGATGATTACACCGGAGCACTTAGCAACAAGAAATACAAATGGTACATAATCGGCTATCTCAGATGTGACGTGGAAGTGACAGAGTTGAAAATTTATCTTATTCGGCAAGTCATCTGCCTCGGGAGGTGGCCTATATTGAAAGGACTGGCCGACATTGCACAGCAGTTCATTACACTGCAAGGTCGGAGATCTAGGGATGTGACGAGAGTGAGAAAATGACCTGAAAAGTCTCCCTCCTTACCGGAACCTCGACGCACAGATGGACAGCGTTCGTCCCGCTTCACGTGGTTGTAGGTGACTGACGTGCATGCTCACGTAATCTCGACGGGACAAGCTTACGTGCAGGCCGTCGTATGACCTTGATCTTCAAGAGCCTCATAAGAGTCATAATATGTAGGAACGGCAAAACTCTCAGACCACATTCATTACGAAGATATGGTGGTGTTACCTGACAGCCACGTCCTCAAGCACCCTCGTACCAACCACGGACGTCATTATCTGGCCAAGATACGCAGGCCACGTATAACTCTGGCCGTGCTTACTAGAGATTGTGTCGTGAGAGTTCAACCGCATTGCTGTGGTGTCCCCCACGACAAGCAAGCTTCATATAAAGGTACCAGGTAGCGTGCGAGGACAACTCGACCAAAAGTGACCTGTCATTCTGCAGCATCTAAGACATTGCCCATCAGCTTAACGAGCCCACCCCCCTTATCTTAAGCACGAAAGATATCGCCGTGGCCGTAAGACCAATCGAATTGTATTGGGTCCCCAGAACCTTGAAAGGGAGGTGCGGGAACACGCCTCAACTGTGGACTATTAATGACGATCCCTCGTCTCTCTGGCTAACGTTTGGTAAATGCTCAACAGGTACCCGAGTGCATGACTACCTGATGACTGAGATATGACGTTGCGCGGAGAAGGTGGATATGGACTGCAGTATGCGGCGGCTGAAGGACAGACATCGTATCATTCTGACGGTGACGTTAACATTCCCTGATCACAATTGGTGAGAACCCCGGTCTGTTTGCTTCTCCAATGCATGAAGCTTACGGCAGTGTGTGATGAATATTTTCCTGCTCCTGCCCATATAACCCTGCCAAGATAGAGAAGTAAGGCTATTCGCGTGCCACTGCTTCTCAACTCTTCGTTTTCTGTTTCGCTTGCTTCTCCTAGGACCCGTGGTCGTTGAAGATTGTGGCACTTGTTGAACTAAGAGAACCGAAAAAAGAAAAAAGGCGCGCCGGCCAGCTAAATCGACCACCAAGCAGGGTTTTCCGGATGGTGGCTTGCGAAAGTCACGCCGTTTCTACATGGGAGCGCTCAGGGTAGCGCGGCTCGCCTAGGTTTACAGATCACTCAGAGGCCGGCCGATGGGTAGCAGATCCAGGCTAACGCGGAACTTCTGACGAGACGATGGGGGCCAGGATGATACTCGTGGAAAAATCCAATAGCGGTGCGTAAAGAGCCGAAAGTCGTGTTTATCCCCGGTGATCCCGGCCCCTCGAAGAATCACCAACTTTACGCATCACTCTCCAACGCCGCCCTGGAGGACGGGAACCCGCATACACAAATGCAAGTGGCTGCTCACTTGACCCCTCCATGGGAGATTTCGACTGAGCTGACAGATAGGTGGCGCGCCTTAGCTACCTTAGTCGGAGTCGTTGTTTGACTGAACCGGTCTCGCTCGAAAAAAGCAATGTCTGTCTCCATTCCCCACGGGGATACCAGTCAGCAACTTGGGCGAAAAACGCGATGGTTCTGAAAAAGACGCGATAAGTCTCAAGTCACGGTACTCAAAAAAAAAAAGGGATGCTTCCATCGTGATCCCGTCTTTCGTCAACGCCGTACGACAGAATCTGTTGTTGTTGTTCGCTGATGGGGTTTATTAGGTGTGCTATTGAAGGAAGCATGCAAGCCACACTTCTTGCAGATCCAGGTTGACAGACTGGATGCTATAGTTCCACGGACAAGGGCTGATCTACGTGTTACGGAGCTAGATCCTAGCCTATAGAAGAGAGAAAAGCATAGGTCGTGGCCTCTTTCTAGTAACTCTACCAAGGCCATTGCCATATCCAGCATTATGAGCATAGGATACATGCTTGCCGCCGAAGACTTCGGGTTCTGTATCTGCCCTGCTTCACCAATCGAAGTTAGTCGTCATCAAGGGCCCCTGTTAGCTTGAAAGTCGTAACCAGCACATATACTAGATTCGATATGTTAGACCAGAGGTGCAGACGACGAAGATCAGCCCAGCAACGAGATAAGGTCCATCCGAAGCCTCCTCGTCTATATAAAGGGTGACCTTTGAACAAGCCTAAAGTGATGAGAGTTGGATCCGCAGGTTCGTTCAGTCAGTTTTTTTTTTTTTTTTTCTAAACTTCATAATATTTTCGACTCTCTGGAATTATATTCCTGTGAGACCTACATTGTCTAGCAATAGGCCGAATCTTTATCAATACGCCCAGGTCCATATCAACGCAATGCCGCATAGCACTCATGAGGCAGATGGGAAACCTAACGGGTTAGTTGAGAACAAGACCATAGCTGAGAACAAGATTCCGAGCTGACAACATATAGTGTTGGCCATCCAGCCGGCAATGTTTCTTCGCAAACAAACGGGACACGTTCGTCTCAGACAACCATGCTGGATCGCTGGGCGAACGAGACGTTACGGGACGAACTCCCTCTAAATGAGGTGATGCAACAGCCGGACGCCGAGTATGTCTTTTACCCCCTTTTGATCCTATTCCAGGTGCTGAACAGTGAGCCTAGATCCTCTGACAAACATTGACTCGCTAGTAATGTTTGGAATGCTGTACATGTAACTAGAAGGACTTGAGCACTTGCACTGGAGGCGAGAGTGACATAGTTCCTTTAATTTAAAATGCTTAGAAGTTCTCCTTTTGTATTGCTGGAAATGCTGCAGTGTCACGTAGTAAATATGTTTTATACTCCGAAGCGTGGAACATCCGCAGGATCTCAAGATAACGTAGTCTCAGACGAGACATCGTCGCCCGAGTTTGCGCCCCCAGCTCGTGCAGCAGTTCCCTTTGCATGAAGGCCGTCGAGTGTAAGCGTGACAGCCCCGGCCTGTACGAGCTATTTTGACGTTAGTATCACGGTGACTCTTAGTTCGGCTCACAGCGTGACTTACCGAACGAGAGAGGTCATCAATCAGATCATGGACATCTTCGATACCAACACAGAGTCGAATGATATCTTCGGGCATCTGCCGCTCCTTTCTCGTCTTTGCGTCAATGCTAGCATGACTCATTCGACACGGCATGCTAATCAGGCTATTGACACACCCAAAGCTCACACTGATCCCGAATAATTGTGCAGCCTCGACAATCCTCTCAGATAAGGCAATGTCACCGGTTTCAAATGATAAGACACCCCCAGCACCCCGTGCCATAGACCAGTGAAGATCATACTGCGGGTGAGATTTTAATCCAGGGTAACGTACACGGAACCCATGCGATTCAAGGAATTCGGCAATCGCCTGTGCGTTTGCCTGCTGCTTCTCCATGCGGATAGCTAGTGTCTTAACTCCTCTCATGAGCAGGAATGAGTCGTTTGGAGAGAGACCACATCCGGTCGAATTGATGGTGAAGTACAACTTGTCGCCGAGAGCGGTATCATTCATTGCGATGATGCCTGCCATAATATCGTGGTGGCCAGACAAGTATTTCGTGCCCGACTCGTAGACGATATCGGCGCCAAAGTCGAGGGGATTGCATAGCATGGGGGATAGCATAGTATTGTCGACGACGACCAGGGCGGTTGAGTTGGTATCATGAACGGATTTGGCGATAGCGGGGATATCCACAATCTTGATCAAGGGGTTGGTCGGCGTCTCGAGTAGCACCATGGCAGTCTTGTCCGAGATGACTTCTCGCACGCTTTCTACTTCTGTGGTATCCACATGGTGAACGATAATGCCTTGGTTCGAGGACAGATATGTAAGTAGCCGGTTGGTGCCCCCGTAGAGGTCGTCTCCTGTAATCACTTCGTCCCCAGGTCGCAATAGCCTAGTAATGACATCTAGAGCACCCATGCCGGAGCCGACAGCTAGGGTTCGGTTGGCATTCATAATCTTGGCCATGTGTCTTTCTAAATGCGTCCGGGTTGGGTTACCCGATCGTGTGTAGTCATACTCATTGCCACCACTAGACGACGTTTGCTTGAATGTAGCGGACTGGTAGATCGGGATGCTGGATGCGCCGTATTGGTCCTTTGTCTCGGTATAGACGAGTTCAGTGGCCAGGGCATAGCGTCGACGACCGTTGGATGGACTCGACGGTGCAGGGGAGGGAGGCAGGTTGTGTCCGTCGAAGTCGACCTTAGAAAAGGCCTTATTCACGGGTTTGGAATCCATGGCTGAGGAGAGCGAAACCGGCGGCTGCCGGTCGAAAAGAGAAATCCGAGCTTAAGAATGGAAGTACTTTATGATGGATGGAACAAGTAGAAGCCAATTAACTCAATACCAGTTCTCAGGCTACTTTTCCCACAGGTCTGACAATAGGGAAAGAAGATGAGTCAATTAAAACGAATCATCTGTGGTGAAGGAGAGAAACATGAGATGGCTTACACTTCAAGCTAGAAATTCCGTCACTTTTAGCGCTAAGGTACTCCGAATGTACCTGAGGTACCTACAGTAGCACGGTTAAACATTGAGAAGATCTGAAGACTGCGGAAGACTTGGAGGCAACTAAAGGGTCGCACTAAGGCGGTGTGGAGCCATCGCCCCTTGCAGTATCCGGTTATCGGGTACAAAGTGAAAAAATCTGGGGAAGACGCGGGTATCGCTGAGGATGACGTGATTTTAAAGGTGGGCTTTACATTGCTCAGACCCACTGACGCAGTGACGATGCTCTTGGGCTCGTCAGATTGGAGGAGGCTCAAGCTCGTAGCTACACCCAACTACAAGTCTAGACGTGGTAAGATTGGCTGTTGGCTTATGGTCGGATGGAATCATCGGGGAGACTACCTAGTACCTCGGCCATGTTCGAAATGACTTTCATTACTTGTCCGTGCATGAATATGTAGCCGGTTTAATGTTATCATACAGACCCCTTCCATGTCTATGGTACCAGAGTATAATGTCCAAGTTGTGAGCAATCCACCATCAATATCCATCTTATTATGAACGCCCTCATCCTAATCCGCCTTGCTTCTCCAGAATGCTCAGGTTAATGCAAAGTTATGTAGATGCTTCTGTAGTTTTTGCACCTGTGGTTGACGTCTCAACCGTAACAGCATCGTCTTCGACGTCTTCGTACTCGTCGCTTGATGATTTTGCTCGTGAATGATTCTTCATCAGAATCTGACCGCCGCCTTTTCGCCCGAAGAAATCCTCTGTGAGGATGCCTCGTATCTTGGTCGTGTCCATGCTAGACAGGGAACTTCCATTCGCACGGTGCTCGCGTATATATTCTCGCACGGGCGCCATAGCGGCATCGCGGCAAGCCTCCTTGATATCGCTACCAGACATTCCCGCCGTCACTCTAGCAATATATTCGATATTAAAGCTGGGGTCTGTCTTAGTGTCCTTGAGGACGAGCTGAAGTATCCGTAACCGCTGGCTCTTATCAGGAAGCGATACGGGGAATTTCTTGGGCATTCTGCGAAGGATAGCCTCGTCAATGTCATGGATGCGGTTGGTCGCTCCAAGCACTACGATCCTTGCTGGAAGGCCCTGTGTGTTCGATGAGGTTAAGCCGTCCCACAACGTCATGAACCTAGCTGCTATTAGTACCGACACGCGTTTATAGAAATCCATGGGAACCTTACTCTGCCTTCACCATGCCGCTTGCTTCATGTTCGCCACTTCTCCTCGTTCCAAGAACTGCATCTATCTCGTCGATAAAGATAATGGCAGGTTGAAGTTTACGGGCGAGTGAGAACACGGCCCGCACAAGCTTATTGGAATCTCCGTACCATTTCTCGGTTAAAGTTGAAATGTGGAGGTTAATGAATGACGCGCCACTCTCGTGTGCCACAGCCTTTGCCAACATCGTCTTGCCACAGCCAGGAGGTCCATAGAGTAATACGCCAGACGGCGCGGCTAGTAGAGGTGCTGCGTGCGAGTAAAGATGCGGCATCGTCAACGGATATATCACGGATTCCTTCACTTCCTCGATGATATCCTCCAATCCACCAATGTCTGTGGTCCGTATTAGACTAATAAGCGCAAGGAGCCTAAGATAACGTACCGTCAAACCCAACAGGTATATCCTCCGGTGCAACGACCTCCAACGCAACGAGGTTTTCATACTCGTTGAGAACTAAATCCTCGATCCGTGGACCCCTCCTTGCGCCACTACTTGAGTCTTCCTCGTTGCCCTCTCCGTAGCTTCTTGATTTTTGTAGCCTTTGAAGGTTCGCTTTCGCTTTGAGTTGGGCCTGTTCGCGCTTCTCTTTGTCCGGGTCGCTGAGAGTTCCTTGGAGGGTCGATATGAGGTTTCTAGTTAAGAACCATGCTGCGCCAGCCTGACCGATAGTTAGTTGGGTTGATGCCTTGGTTTGATGATACCTATTGATAGAGCGAGTGACTTACTGTGCCTAGGATTAAAAGTACATCCCAGACATAATCCGCACCATTTCGTCTTCGGTCAACCATGGTGAGGAACTGCTTGATCCCACTGAGAATCATTTGTTATGTCCCCCAGCTGGCTGGGAGAGGTCGGGAAGGGAAAGTCGGAGTAAGACTTTGAGGTTTTAGAAGTGCCACGATACGCCATACATTGTTGGACGACTCAGGATCATGGGCTAGAATATTACACAAGGGTAAACCATGTGGCATGCAGGCCGAGGAATTGACGCCACATGAAAGAATGTGGCGAAAGTGTGGCAGTGCTGAATCTTTGATAGACAGACTCCCTCCCCCATATCTTATCGATACGCATAGCTACCTTATTATGGAGCACGCGTGGGACCCCTGCAAAGCTTTTGTTTACTTAACCTGACAATTGCACTTGTGATTGGCGACTGTGCATCCCACCATCATCACAACTTATCTTGTACCTAAGGACACAGATACATATCTTCCTCTTTTGTCGCGTGGTTAACAGAACAAGATTAAAAAGATCTTTCAACCTATACCGCATTATAATATTTTTGCGCTTACATATCATTGACAATAGTCAATCGTTGCGCAACATCGTCAGAAACATCAGACGCGACACCGACCGATTATTGCGATCAATGTCAAGAGCGAAAGTTGCTGCTTTGCTTGGTTTGGTGGAATCAGACGACGAGGAGGCGGACGTCTTGGCCGGAGACACGGTGGCTATATCGAAAATGGCTCCAGCAAGGAAAGCTCGCGCAACAGCTGCGAACCGAGTTACGAAATCAACACAAAATGCGACACGTCGGATAAGTGGGAGGACGGCTGCCGCAGCTGAGGTCGCGTCGAAAGCACCTGTGAGAAAAGCCTTAGCAGAGAAGCCGGCGAACATACAAGAGAAACCTACGCGGGGCAGGGGAAAAAAGCGACCTGCCACGGAAGACATTGCACCAGCAGTGGAAGATGGGCATGGCGAAGACTCGGCTGTCGCTGACGCGAAGCCCAAAGGCGGAAGGGGACGGCCGAGAGCTGCGAAGGCGCCAAGGATATCTGGCGACGAAGATGTATCGACTGCAGATCAACCAGAGCCCATAGTACAACCAGCTGCTAGGAGAGGGCGCAAGCCAAAGGCTCAGGTCGAAGCCTTGCCCGCAGAGCTTGAGATTCCCGAGACGCAGCCGGTTGAACAAGAAATTCTGGAAACACAAATGGTAGAGACCACGGAGCTCAGCGTTGGACAGTATGATCAAACAGAAGACTTACCTCCTCACGACCATCCCGCAATATCATCCGTTCAACGTATCCAGTCCCACAATCTTTTTAGTACAACACGAAGGACGGTGCCGGCGTCAGATTCCGAGCTTCATGAACCATCTATGAGGAGGCGGGTAGGAGACTTGACTAGGAAGTACGACCACCTAGAGGCGAAATACCGGGATCTACGAGAAATTGGCATCAAGGAAGCAGAGCGCAACTACGATCGACTGAAAAAGCAGTCCGAGGATAGAGCTAATAGTGAGTCCCGGCGAAAAACGATCAGTACGCGAAATGGTGGCTGACAATTTCTAGCTGCTAATCAGCTCATCGCGACCTTGAAGGCGCAGTTGTCTACTCAGACCGAGCTAGCGAAAGAATCGCAGCGTCTAAGACAACAACTAGAGACCAGCCAAAGCAAGCTGGAACAACTGCAAGACCAGGTTAACGGTGCCAATGCCTCGTTGTCTGAAGCGAAGACGGAAATCAAGACACTCTCTACGAAGCTCGCCGCTGCTCGATCAGCCGAATCGGCAAACGCAAAAATGCCGAGCAGCGCCATTAAGGGATCGAATGCAAACATGCGACACCTCGCTAGTGTCGAGGCCGCGGCCAAGATACCACTGATGAAGGCGGACTTATACAGAGATATGACGGGCTTGATTATACAGAGCGTCAAGCAAGAACAAAGCGTAGAGACCTACAACTGCATCCAGACAGGCAGAAACGGGAGTAAGTCTATTCCATTACTATCAGCAATTCAAAGCGCTTAGACTGACTGTTTTCTTCTCAGCTCTTCATTTTAAACTAGCTGTAGGTGTGGACGAAGCTACGGAGTGCGACGAGCCTCAGTTTATGTACATGCCTCAGCTAGATCTCAGCCGCGATCAAGCTCTGATGGACATATTACCTGACTATCTTATAGAGGAGATCACTTTCCCGCAATCGCACGCGGAGAGATTTTACTCGAGGGTCATGAAAGCTTTGAATGAACGTCCGGAATGAGTGTTGAAGAGGATGAGCGCCTCTTGGTTCGCTGGTATATGTGATGAAGTTGGGAAGGGAAACGAATTGCTACCGTTATGTTGTACATATGCGTGCACTAGAATAATATTCTGTCGTTTGTCATCTTTTCTCCATGCGTAAGGACACACGAAATTGAGCCATTCGAGTCGTTGACAGCGAAGACAAAAGGGGTCCCTATTACTCGTGTAAAAGGGGGGGATTATAGGTACCTAGGTACCTAGTCTGCAGCTGTCGGAACCTCAACATCTCTACTCGGGCCGCGTGTCGCACCTCCGCTTCCCGGTATGTAGGTACCTACGTAGGTACTTGATCAGCCCTGTAGCCGATCCCTGCAAGCGAAAACGCTTAACCCGTAGATCCCCAGATACAACCTTGACGGCTGCAACCAAAGCCGCTGAGCCGCTACGTTAGTGTCAAACCTGTCACCAATTTTTTTTTCCTATTCCCTATCTCGTAAATCGATATCCACCAACACGGAGCTGATGGCTTATATATCAACACGTTCTTTACCCATCTGTCTTATTCTTTCCAATTCTCATGGATCGGGATGAGATTGACCGATCCATCGTTTAGAAGTTCTCAATTCTTCAAGCTGGGCGCTTCTTCTAGCATCCGCTTACATCCGTATTCCGCTTCACAACGCGACCTGCCCAATACGGTTTGAAGCAATGGCGAACACCAGTCGATTTAGGTTCCTGGCCATAGCCATGGTATTTCACCTAATTTATATTTATTCCATTTTCGATATCTACTTCGTTAGTCCCATCGTTAGTGGGATGCAATTATTCGGGCTGGAGAGACCTGTAGGAGCAAAGGCGCCGGCTGATCGACTCGTTCTATTTGTTGGTGTGTGCTACTGTTTTATGGGTGAGATGGATATTTCTCGCTGATATTGTACATGCTAGGCGACGGATTACGCGCAGACAAGGCTTTTCAATCGCATCCCGAACCGTTCGCCGAGTCCGAAAAGGACAAGACCCCGAAACCCCTTGCGCCTTACCTACGTTCTCGCGTCTTGGAGCATGGCACATTCGGCGTGTCCCATACGAGGGTGCCCACCGAATCTCGACCTGGCCATGTCGCGTTGATAGCTGGTTTATACGAGGATGTTTCCGCCGTTGCGACTGGATGGAAACTCAATCCGGTCAATTTCGATAGTGTCTTCAATAGAAGCGCGCACACATGGAGTTGGGGCAGCCCCGATATTCTTCCCATGTTTGAGCATGGCGCTACTCCAGGCAAGATAGACGCGTACTGTTATTCAGCCGAGGAAGAAGACTTCTCCAAGGACGCGCTCGAGCTGGATCTCTGGGTGTTCGATCACGTAAAAGACTTTTTCGCCTCGGCAGAAGAGAATAAGACCTTGAATGCCGCATTAAGACAAGACAAACTTGTCTTCTTTTTACATCTACTAGGACTCGACACTACCGGTCATTCATATCGACCCTATTCGCAGGAATATCTGAGAAACATCAAAGTTGTTGATAAAGGTGTTCAAGAGATGGCCGAGCTATTCCAAAAGTTTTATGGCGACGACAGGACAGCCTTTGTTTTTACGGCCGATCACGGCATGAGCGACTGGGGAAGTCATGGAGACGGCCATCCAGATAATACGAGAACACCACTGATTGCTTGGGGATCAGGGGTTGCAAAGCCAGATATATACCAGAACACTATTGCTCCTGGCCACGATGAGTATTCCTCTGACTGGAATCTTGATAAAATCAAGCGAAACGATGTGCAACAGGCCGACGTTGCGGCCTTGATGGCTTATTTGGTTGGTGTCGAGTTTCCCGCCAACTCCGTGGGGGAACTTCCACTTTCTTACCTCTCCGCGGACATAAAAGAGAAGGCTGAAGCATCTTTGGTAAATGCTCAAGAGATCCTGGAAATGTACAAGGTCAAAGAAGTCAGCAAGGAGGCAACAGAGATAAGATATCGGCCTTATACACCTTTCAGCGGAGGCAATGGCTCGTCCCCAGAGAGTCGAGTAGCATCTATCAAGGAATTGATTGACAATGGAAGATTCGAAGAAGCTATCGAGGAATCGGCCGCCCTGATGAAAATTGGACTCGAGGGAATGCGTTACCTGCAGACTTACGACTGGCTATTCTTGAGAGCTCTCATTACCATTGGCTATCTTGGGTGGATGGCGTATGCTCTTACTACTGTTTTGGACCTACACGTACTACAAGGGACGACGCAGGCCTCGAGGACTCTTAGCGGCACCATCGTTTTCTCCTCCATACTCGTCATGCTTTACGCATCCTTTATCATATCCCACTCGCCTTTTACATACTACGCCTATGCTTTCTTTCCCGTATTTTTCTGGGAAGAAGTTTACGCGCGCAGGGACAGTTTGATCAAGGGGAGAAAGGCTTTATTTGGACACATCAAAACTGGGCCTAAGATATTATCTCTTATACTCAACATAATTGTTTATGTCGGGATCATCCAGTCACTAGTAAAACCCCCTTTTATGATCTCTGATGATTTTCGATAATAACATGGTATAGGCAGTTGGATATATCCACCGGGAAATCCTGACAGTGCTCTTTATTGTTGGAGCATTCTACCCACTGACCATGGGAATATCCTTCCTTCGAAACCATTCTGCTTTATCTGCCACTTGGTTTATATCCTCTGCGCTAATGGGCATTTTCACTTTGCTTCCAGCAAATAAGATCGAAAACGTCACACTCATGTATGTTATTTGGGCTGCTATTTCGCGTACTTGGCTAATATGTTATAGCTTACTTGGCGGTCTACTCATGGTGGCCGTTGGTATCCTGTACCTCATCTTCGAAGAGAAACTCTTATCTGATTTCTCAAGTCCGAAGAACTCTAATACCCCTCGAAGGAACAACGAGATCTCTAGAGCGCTGATCGGTGTCCAGGTATGTGCTAGTGTTCTCTTGTGGATTTCATACTAACCAATGTCCTAGATCGGGCTCATCCTTCTGGCCATGCTCGTAACCTATCAAAGTGCGCTGTCACTTCAAGCGAAGCAAGGCTTGCCGCGCGGAAACCAGGCTGTAGGATGGCTGGTACTAGTTGTATCATTCTTGATGCCAGTTGCCCATCGACTTCAGCCCAACAACCACTATCTTCATAGGCTACTGGTTATCTTTTTGACGTGTGCGCCGACTTTCGTTATCCTCACCATATCTTACGAAGGCCTCTTCTACTTTGCCTTTAGCCTGCTATTGGTCACCTGGGTACGACTGGAACACTATGGCTACGTATTCTTACAGTCAGCTAAGAAAGCAGCGGATGGGAAAAATGCCAGCGAGGCAGCCAAGGCCATTATGACCGAGTTCCGGCCGCTGGCCCTCTCTGACGCCCGTGTGGCTCTGTTCTTCTTCGTTTTACTTCAATCAGCGTTCTTTAGTACCGGAAACGTTGCATCAATCTCTTCATTCAGCTTGGAGAGCGTATGCCGGCTGATTCCGATATTCGACCCCTTTTCCCAGGGGGCACTTCTAATCCTCAAACTCATGATCCCATTTGTCCTAATATCGGCCAATCTAGGCATTCTCAATAAGAGAATCGGAGTGGCACCGTCGGCGCTATTCATGCTTGCGATGGCCCTCAGTGACATACTGACCCTCTACTTCTTTTGGGTGGTAAAGGATGAAGGCTCGTGGCTCGAAATTGGGTCAACAATTACCCACTTCGCTATAGCCAGTCTGCTTTGCGTTTTCGTCGCCGCCCTGGAAGGTGTGAGCGCATTATTCATCGCCGGCATTGATGTGAACAGTCCGCATCAACCGGCAGCTATAAGCAATGGCAAGACGCCAGAAGCGCCAACAGAAACGGACAAGGACGCAACTACAAGCCAGCCGTCGGCTTCGACCACAGACGAGAAGAAAATACAATAATCTACACGACCAGCTGCTAGGTATGTGCTTAGTCACAAAGCAAAGTGAAAAGATGTATATACTGTACATATATTTGTAACAACGCCACTAGGAGAATAGCTCACTGACGTGTAATGGTGATCTACATGGCATTGCATACACGGTCCGTGTTGACACACACGTTGACAAGTGCCTCGGTAATTGTTTATTTACGACTATCAGCTTTGCAGAGCACTGTCCACGCTTCCGGGAGCACCGGGCATTAGAGTAGCTAGACTACCAGGTAGCTATTTACCGAAACAACACTGGATCTGTACCGGCACCCTTTCTAATCGGACATTAGTATAACTCGCAATTCCGTATCCCGACCGGATTCCACGAGTTTAATATAGCGACGGGTATCCCGAGAAGAAATTCTCTACTATTTCTAATTGGCCAAGACTGTCGTCACCGCTTTTGCACATTATCGCATATTTTCGGGGGCACGACAGGATCAGGTAGAGAATAGCCAGATTTCGAATCTTGGTGACGGAGAACCGAACCGAAAAGGCTTGTTACCCGATTATCTACTAGGGTAACAGGGGTGGGAAACGTAACTAAGAGAAACGGACTGGCCGCCGTCTTGGGATCTCCCACTTCTTCACATGTCAGAAGAAAGATGCGGTGGTACATAGACTTACCACTCCCTATGGGCTGAGACTTTGATGTGGCTTTCCCCGGGTACAGATATGAAAGGCTGCATAAGCGCATTATCGTCTGGCCATTGGGAGACGAGGCAAATAAATTTAATGGGATGGTCAAGTGACTTTGCGATTTTGAACTATACGCCAATCTGTCTACCGAAGGATGGGCTTTGCGGGGAGGTTAGAACCGGGTTAGACAATGCTATAGCCGTATACGGGATACGAAGACAAGTGCTTACACTGACAAGCTCTATACGTACCTACATAGGTCGGGAGGTAGGTATATGATGTAGTCGGGACCGTCTCGTTACCTCGAGAATAGAACATGTAAGCTGGTAAGCTAGAAGACTAAATAAAAAAAGGATCCGTCCTAGTAGGAGGTAGGTATGTATGGGAAGCTTAAAGGGACAAACTTGCGCTAAAGATTTTAATCCCGTAAGTACCGTACAGCCCACTTGGTAAGGTACGAAGACCGGGATAGATAGAAGAGTACCTACCTACCTCCTAAACGTTTCTTTTATTTCTCCATACCGATCTGATAACTTGTAATTGGCATGGAAAATAAGACAATTATTATACTAACCTACTGATATGTGGAAGGCGATCTTACACAAACGGGTAAAAATCGAAATCCGCTCGAGGGTCAGAGGGTCAGAGGGTCCCTTGTCGCATCAAATTCGCAACTCATCGCATCGCCTCCATTTGTGGTTCCATAGAAAAAGCTCCTTATTCTCAACATTTTTTCCTCCCGCGCAATTCGAAAGCTTCAAACTTTGGAGATCGTCTTAATAACCTTGTCCATCCCACCCAGCTTCTACCGTACATATCTTCATGCGCTCCCCTGTCCCGACAGAGAGCGGCAGTGGAGTTGAAGATAGAGACTCGACGACGCCGTAGGTTCGACTGCGATATTCATCGCTTTTAATACCCACTGTTTCGCGCTTGCACTCGGGCCAGTCCCCGGTGGTTCGTGTACTAGGCGATTCGCATTCCAACATGGAGATGAACCCCAGCACCAGCAGCGGTGAGCTGGCGAGGCAGCAGCAACATTCGAATTCGCCCTCTCAGCCTTCGCAACCTTCGCAACCTACGCCCCCTCCCAATAGCCAAAATGGTAGTACACCAGGCCCGACAACGTCCACGCAGAATGCGCAAGGCCAGCTAAGTTTTCGAAGGTTGGTTCCCACGCCAGTTGGTGTCGCAGGCAAACGCGGGTCGATGGCCAACTAGCTGATCGAATTTGTATTTCAATTTAGACAACGTGCTTCAAGAGCTTGCGAGGTATGTACTCTTTTCTTCTGCCTACTTTCTTTGAGAGGTTGGTTGCTTGTGCCTCTTTATTTATATGAGGTACCCGAGCTCCCTGGGCTCGAGGTGGGATTATTCTAATCGTGCCGAGGCATCTCGAGAATGCGATCCATATTTTACCACTTGCATCATTCACTAACCACTCGGCTTCCAACAGACATGCCACGCGCGAAAGGTACGAATAGACACGTTCTTATATTACCGACCATAGGAATTCGGGTTCCCGTGAGCAGAGACGATATTTACAGAACCACAGGTGCGATGCGATGCTGCGAGTCTCGGTGTTCCGTGCACGAACTGTGTCGCCTTCCAAATCGAATGCAAAATTCCCCAGCCCAAGAGAAAGAAGACTAATAACAATGCAACAAAAGACTCGGATAGGTGTGTGCATAGAGTTCTCCTGCCATCGGGCCAAAGTGCCAGGGGGTTGACATTTCATCTCTAGCGATCGTGGGGATTCCGTCGAAGACACCTCTCCGAAGCCCAGCGTCGGCTCGTCCACCACCTTCTCAGCCAGACCCGCAGTCTACCATTCATCCGAAGGTGTGCCCACGACGACTCTCACAGAAGCTCAGGCTAGAAAAGAAGAGGTCGACAATGATACGTTTGTTAACCTGGTCATGAAACCAAAGTTCACACGAGCGCCCATCACCGAGGCTGGTAGAGTAGCCTTTCTAGGGGAATCGTCCAACTTGACGTTATTGGTTCACGATCGTCAAGGGGCTTCGGACGTTGTCCATTATCCCCTACCCGAAAATGTGCGCGGATCTAGGGCCCGCATGACTGAGCTGGACAACATTGAGATCGATATCCTTCATCAACGCGGGGCTTTCCTCCTGCCGCCCAGGTCACTGTGTGATGAGCTCATCGATTCGTACTTTAAATGGGTACATCCTATCGTCCCAGTCATAAACAAGACCCGTTTTATGAGACTATATCGAGATCCTAAGGACCCGCCTTCGCTACTGCTTCTGCAAGCTGTCCTGCTCGCGGGTTCGAGAGTTTGCAATAACCCACAGCTCATGGATGCTAATGGTTCGACCACCCCGGCTGCATTGACATTTTATAAAAGAGCCAAAGCGCTTTACGATGCCAACTATGAGGACGATCGCGTGACAATAGTCCAGGCTTTACTCCTCATGGGGTGGTATTGGGAAGGCCCAGAGGACGTCACTAAGAACGTGTTCTACTGGAGCAGAGTTGCTACTATTGTCGCTCAGGGGTCCGGGATGCACAGAAGCGTGGAAGCTTCACAGCTAAGTAAAGCTGATAAACGATTATGGAAGCGCATTTGGTGGACGCTGTTCACCCGCGATCGATCCGTCGCCGTTGCGCTTGGACGACCGTGCAATATCAATTTGGACGATTCAGACGTCGAAATGCTTACCGAGGATGATTTTATCGAAGACGAGCCAGAAAACGCAAGTGGATTTGGCCCCGATCCTATTCACGTCCAATTCTTCCTGCAATACGTTAAACTGTGTGAGATCATGGGCCTAGTCCTGTCCCAGCAATACTCGGTCGCATCTAAAGGACGACGACAAAATGCTATTGATCTCACCCACAGTGATATGGCTTTAGCAGACTGGTTGCAGAATTGCCCCAAGTCGGTGTACTGGGAGATGCCACGGCATCATTTCTGGAGTGCGCTGCTCCATTCAAATTATTATACCACCCTTTGTCTCTTACATCGAGCGCATATGCCTCCCAACAATAGCACCGCAGCGAGGTTCTCGGATGATACTTCTTACCCTTCGCGTAATATCGCTTTCCAGGCTGCGGGTATGATCACGTCTATCATCGAGAACCTGTCTGCGCACGACGAGCTTCGGTATTGCCCAGCATTTGTTGTTTACAGTCTGTTTTCTGCTCTTATCATGCACGTGTATCAGATGCGGTCGCCTATTCCTTCCATCCAACAGGTTACGCAGGTCCGGATACGAACGTGCATGGAAGCACTTAAGGAAGTATCCAAGGTGTGGCTTGTTGGCAAGATGGTTTACACGCTATTTGAATCGATTCTAGGCAATAGGGTACTAGAAGAGAGGTTGCAAAAAGCCGCCGGAAGACGGCATCGGAAAGTCCAGCAAAGCTTGGCTCAGCTGGAGCAGCACCAACAGAGGCAGCAGGAAGCTACCAAGAGAAAATATGACGAGATGGCTATCGACTTTAATATAAATACGCCGATGCATCAAGAGTCGTATGAGCGGTCGCGCCCGCAGACCCCTAGAAACGAACAGCCTCAAAACCCGCCTCACATGGGGCCGCCTATCAACTCGCCGAATACCAGGGGCGGAGATACTTTCATGGGAGGAACTAACAGTAGACCACATACTCGACCGGCGACTCCCTTCAACCCGTCCTTCTCGGTTCCGACCACACCCCCGGACTTGTACCTCGTGACTCGTAACTCGCCGAACCTTTCACAATCTCTTTGGGAGAACTTCCAGCCGGACCAGCTTTTCCCCGAGAGCTCCCAGATTCCGCTCCCACAGATGTCACCGCCGCAGAATCAGCAGAGTCTGGATCCGAACCTCGTCTCTTCGATGCAGCCTGGTATGTCTCCACAGTCGCCCGTGCAGGCCAGCCAGTTTCTACCTCGGATGCCAAACAAGTCGACAGTTGCGAGTCCCCAGCAGGCTAACAATTTCTTACAACCAGGACATGGAGGTTTCCAGACCCAGACAAACAATAATTTATGGCCGGGTGGCGACATCAACACGAATACGGGATTGCCGGACGGCCAAAGTCCTAGTGATAGCTGGAGCACCGGATCCGCGCAAGGCCAGCCTGTACCAGCGACGTTGAACGTTGAAGATTGGTATGTGACTATCTAGATAAACTAGGGACGATGCTAATATATATGTCTGTTCCAGGTTCCAATTCTTCGGGATTAACGGGAATGATATGAACCTGTCAGGCTTTGACATACCTTTGGGCTAAGATAACCCTGTCATACAATAGAGTGCTATTATTCTCGTCAGGATCTCTTACCGGCGGATATGGCGTCGATGGTGTGTAAGATGGGCTTGTACCATCCCGTTTGCTAGGCGTTCTGGGGGTGCTACTTGGGAGTTTAGGGATGAATAAGTGCCAGCGAAAAGAAAAGGATCTCTGATGGCAGATGTAAGGGCGGCATGTTATAAATCACTACGACACTGAGATATATATGGATATAATATATAATGCATATATGTGTACATACAGATATGCTGATGAAAGATGTTGGCTTTTGTGTCCTTGTTGGATCGGTCTCGCGGTGCCCAGAGCGCCGCCATAGCGGTCTTGGCCCGTATGGCGCGTGCTAGGTAATGGGGGCTGATAGTACATGCGCTAGGTACCTTAGGTACATGACGTGCGCTGCGTGCCATAACGGTGCCCATAATAAAATGCTTGTGCACCACACCTGCGCACCTGGCACCCTGGTCTTAGTGGGTTTAGTGGTCCTTAGTGATCTCGGCGGGTCCCAGCAAGTTCCCTAAAGGGGGGAATCCAATGGTACGTGTACATTTCGACGAACTCCTGTTAATCTGTAATCTGTTAATCTGGTAAACTCTTCAGAGTCCCTGACAAACGAAGAAGTGAGACGGTGGCACGATACCGACTCAAATCATTCTGATACTCTCCCTCGTTCCCTCGTTTCTTCGTTTCCTCGTCTCTTGTCGCCCAACTCATTTCTCTCTTTCTGTTGTATTTTACCGTGACCGCCTCAGGTTTAATTGAAACCCGCTGCACTCACGCATGCCTCCGGTTGATTCTCCATTTGGCCATCTCAGGATTTGCCGGTCCCCCGACGATAAGAACGAAACTGCTTACGAACCGCGTTTGCTTCCGACAAAATCAATGTTATCTATTACTCGACGCTTGCCGTAGCCTTCTCAGGCTCGTATCGCCCTAGATCATGGCCGATACGAGTGGCACGTCCAGCCTAGCCGCACCGAGGTCCACGACCGCTCTTGTACCAGCCGGGGTCGATGATGCTTCCGCAGTGAGATCGCGGAGTAGGAAAGCTCCCGCTTACCGCGATTCGATAAAATCACCAAGTTTGACACCTGGCCAGAGTCCTACTCCAAGTCGAGGCGTGAGTCCCATGCCCTCTGCTCGTCTCGGCAATAGCAAACTCCTTTCGGGCGGTCAGTCGAGTCCATCTAGCGCTGCATTCTCCCGCGGACTACTAGAGGGTTCTTGGACGCCAACCTGGGCGTCCGTCCAAGATTTCGCGTCATCATTGTTGGAGGGAGGCTATAGTAGCGATCCCTCGCGTCCTAGTAGCAGTGGTGGAAGCAAAGCGCGACCGAAATCAATATGGAAGGGGCTTGGAGGTGGTAATGCGAAAAGCGGCAAGTCGTCTAGCAACTGGGGCCCAGCGCCTCCGGCGGAATCGCGGCCAGCGGCCAAAGATATCGCAGCAGGATCTCTCGCCGAGCGAGAAGCACAGTTGAAAGCTAGGAAGACTGCTAGTGTGTTAGAGAGCTACGAGGGGGTCAATGGTGGCCTAGATGTGAGCGGGAAGTACAAAAGGAGGAATTCAGAAGAAACCCCGCGAGACGCCAGCGAACCTATTGTGGAAGAACAACTGGTCTATTTACACCATGTGCAGCCTACCGACACATATGCAGGTATCATTCTTCGCTACAGATGTCAGGAGCATGCTTTTAGAAAGACAAATGGTCTATGGTCTCGGGATAACATACAAATACGAAAACACTTAATGATACCCGTTGATGCGTGCGAGAGCAAGGGACGGCCATGCGACCCTCCCTCCCAATACTCCCAGCAAGTTGATCTTCTAGCGACTACACCGCAACCCACCGACTTCACAAGTCCTTTCGGATCCGCTCCGCAGCCACATCAGAGGTTCCACGATAGTTACTTTGAGTCCGTCAGTTCAAAATCAGCAGGGAAAGCGCCGCAAGATGACGAAGAGCGGCCTTGGACTCATGTGCGATGGGTCAAACTCGACTCGGTTCAGGAGCCTATCGAGATAGTCCGGGTTTCGAGGAAAACCATGGGTTACTTTCCTCCTAGACGAAAGAAGAGCATCCATACGACTTCTAGCTTCTCAACTCCGCGACATTCTCTCGAACTATCCAAGACCATCACGAATACGTCTGAGGCGATGGATAGTCCAGGTCATCTTTCGTCTAGGCGGCTAAGCTCCTTAAGCGCACGACCAACGCCGGCAAGCCTTGGGACTTCCTCATCTGCTAGAAGCAGGGTGACCAGCTTGGGAGAGGGGGACAGCGTGCCTGTGTGGATGCGAAGGCCAGGTGGAGTGGGGTCTATGGGAAGAAGTGTGAAAGCACCAGGTCCAGCCAAAGACTATTTCAACACGTGGGTCAACAAACGACTACCCGGTTTGGGTATCGACTCGATGCCTTCCATGTCTGTGATGGGATCTGAGACGGCACACTTCGGATTCAAGAATACGACGGAAGAGGCAGCAGGGATCGTGGAGAGTCCTTTCGAAGAAGGGCGTGACGCGGCTTCGCCTTCGAAGAACGGGATGGGCCTCGAACATGCTGCAGCATCCATCGAAACGTGGTTGCGCGGCGCGTGGGCGAGGCGGCCCAGCACGCCGAGGCTAGGCTCTCATAGGAGACCTCCCGAAGACCTAGATCTCATCGAGCTAGCTGACACTAATAGTGATGATGGTAGAGTGGGCACGCTGGGAAGTGTACCGGAGACTGGTCTGCTGAACCAGACTCTTCACGGCTCGACAGGGAGAAGCGGGGGTGAGGGCGAGGTCAGGGGGCGCGCAGCTCCTTCGATGGGGAGCAAAGGCAAGAAGGCGGATTAAGAGATACTATAATAGAAACTCCGGTCTCGGGGTTACACAATTTGACGTGTTGCGTCTACGAGCACTTGATTACGCAGCTGCGCTTGCGACGGCTGACTTGTTGGGGGTGGTGCATGTGTGGCCTGCATTGCAGAAGGCGTTCTAAGGGTTGGTTCCCATAGGCGTTCCCAACATACGCCGTCGTGATTTACAATTTTTGTATATATAGCTAGCTACATATATATGCCTTACATTATATTGGTAGGAGAGGAAGGGCTGTTCATGGTAAACGGCGGACATCTTTTGTTGGACGTATTAGAAGCACTACGGAGTAGAGTTGAGGAACATTCTATAGATTATAACTACTTGCATCGTACATGTATTCGATTTTGACTTGTATTCATTCATATCACTTGTGAATCGTGACATATACACATGTTGAGGCGTTACTCAGGTAGGAGGTACTTATATATACATATCATTCTACGTATATCTTATCTCGAATATAATCGATAAGACAGGGGTGACGACACGTAAGACTGATAGAGTTGGAAAATCATCAGAGTTCAATGGCTCAATGAATTAAAACGTCGCGGAGGTCTTATTCGGAACCTCTGGCACATCATGGAATGGGTAAGTTGTATCTGTGGTAATACTTCCATCGTTTTGAATCTCTTGAAAGATACTGACCAGAGAATAGAAGCAATAGGTAACCATGCCCCTCCACCTCTCCATCTCCTAGCTCTAGCTACAACTGCGACTACGGAATACGACTACGACTACGACCAAAAATGCCCATCTGCATCGAGTGTCGACACCCGGTCAAGACGCTATGGACGCAGTACTCGGGGGCAGGCGACCCGTCGAGCGGCCACAACATCCGGCTGACCGTGTGCAAGAACTGCGGGCGGTTCTGCGACAAATACGTCGAGCACGACTTCGTCGTCCTCTTCATCGACCTCGTCCTCATCAAGCCCCAGGTCTACCGCCACCTGCTGCACAACACACTCATGCGCGAGCGCGACCAGTTCGACCCGTCCATCATACGTCTAGGGACCCTGCTGCTGCTGTTCGACGTCTACCTGACCTGGGCGCGCATCGAGAAGCAGGCGACGCCCGACCCGGGCTGGCCCTCTAACGTCAGCAACCTCGGGAGTCTATCGCAGCAGCCCATCGTGTTTCAATATCTATTCTTTCGTAAGGTCCCCCCCCCCCTTCCCCCCCTTCTATCCTAGCTTCGACTTGTCGGTCGGGGCTATCTAACTACGGCCTCGCTTGCTAACCTGCCTCGTCTACGAAAGTAATCCTCTGCACGTTCTCGACCTTCGCCTTCCACGTGAGCATCCGGTTCCTGACGTCGTCACCGCTGTCGCCGCTGGCCTTCTTGGGACTCCTGCCGACGTACGCGCGGCCAAACTCGGTGTCGACGGCGTTGCTCGTCTCGTCGTCGACGAAGCTGTTCCCCATACTCATGGTCATCTGGGACTACGACGTCCCCGCCGCCGCGCGCAGCCTCGGCTGGGCCGTCGTCGCCAACAACGTCGAGGCCCTCAAGATCTTGCTGGACTGCGGCTACGGCGTCGCCCTCGTGCTCGCCGCCGCCGGTGCCGTTGCCCGCTGGCTCGTCGGCAGGGCCATTCTGTGGGTTGTTGGGCTCGAGGGCGTCGACTCGGTCAGCGAGAGCGGCGTCGCCGCCGACGGACGCGCATTGTGGGCGCTACTGATGTATGCCCGGGAATGGGCTGGAAGGCTGGCCGTTGGTTGATAACGGACGGTATATGTGCGTGACATTTTTGTCTGCGTTACTACGTAATAGGAAGAAATCGATTGTTCAAATGCCTCTTTTATTGGGACGTCTGACAGCCCGATACGTACACCATGTCTACCCGCGATGCCTGCTTGATTGCTATTGTGTCAAGGTGTGGTTCCCCAATCTTCCCAAACGCCGAAATGATGTAGCACAAGTAGTGGTGATTATTTATACAATCCGACCCAGCTCTGCTCGGAAATCTCCCCCGCCTGCAACAGCATTATGCCATCTTCCAGTCTTCTTCTCCCCCAGCGTTTGTCAAGCCATCGGATGCCCCGAGTTCTCCCCGGCTCCCATCAGATGCTTCGTGCTCCGTAGTGGCTACGTTCTATCCCCCGTGTCCCGCGTCGATCGTGTATAGGAACGTCGGAGATTATTCGAATTGGAAGCCCTCCCTCACAGTGCTCCGTTTCGGCTCGATCAGGGGGTGCAGCTGGGCCATGAAGGTGATGAACCACATCAGGTAGCAGCTGATGAAGGCGAGGATGAGAGAAGAGCGCCAGGTCCTGTTTGATTCATTGTGTTAGCGACATACTAAGAGGGGTAGAGGAACGGAGGATATGCACTCACGTTTGGTTCTCGCCCTTGGGCGACAGGAACCACGCGGCGACGCACATAGCAGCCACGACGGCGAGGCCGATGAAGACGCTGTACCTGCAGGTAAACGGTCAGCTTTGGAGATTGCGAGTAGATGCTCATATGTACATACCCTTTCGCCATGTTGTAAAAGCAGGGCAGTTCTGGCCTTCGACTTGGTGATGTTGGTATTGGTAGCTTGTGGATGATGATCGGTTTGAATTCGAAGCTCGGATCCGGATTGGAGCTTTTGCCTGGCGCTGGCGCTGACGCTCGGTGTTGCATTGTTGCATTGTTGCATTGCGAGGTTCAGGGCGCCAAGCCATGTTTAGTCATCTCTTTAAGTGCATGTACCCTTGTATCAGTTACATTTCCACTACCTAATGCATAAGACTAAACCTGGATTCATATACGCTCAACTACGCTCAACTCCATAGTACCTAGAATTGCTAAATGATACTTGTAAGTATTTCAGTATGCTCATCGTCTCTAGTGTATTCATTCTGTACTAGCAAGATGTTGATGCAAGTCTGCAACTGTACAATCAAGCGTCGTTCTCATACTTCAAACCGGCGTCCTTCCTCGCACTCCCGTATATGCCCGCGATATCACCCTTATCGCCGCCCGCATACTCGGCAACATTCTTCAGATACTCATCCGCGACCTCTACGGTCTTGAGATTCGCGCCCACGCCCTTTGCCATGTTCATGGCGTGGCCCGCATCCTTGCGCGAGTTGTTGGCCGAGAAGAGCGGCTCCTCCATCTTCCAGTAGGTGCCCTTAACCATGCGGTCCGCGTAACTGCTGTAAATACCGCCGAACATCGTGTCCACGAGCTGCTGGAGCGCTTCGGCACCGACGCCCGTCTTTTCGGCCAGTGTGAACCCTTCGCCCAGAATAGTCACTGTGTTGAGGACGAAACTGTTACCGACGAGTTTCAACTTCAGCGCGTGGCTATACGGCTTGTCCTCAAACGGGATCTCGGCTCTGCCCATCACCCCCTTCATGTACGGCCGCAGTCTCTCGATGTTGGACTTGGGGCCTGCTGGGACGAAACTATGTTCCTCGGGTTAGTTACTTGTAGGTACAGCAGGAGCAGGGCAGGCATGGGAATCGAGTGCTTTTACTTACACGAGCTGGCCCGCTTCAGCTGCTGGCGGCGCACCGAAAACGGGACACGCGACAAACTGTGCGCCCTTGTCCGTTACCAACTTGGCAACCTGCTCTGTCGTATCTGGGTAGATCGTGGAGCATTCGACGAACAGCTTGCCGGCAACGTCGCCTTTCAGAAGATCCTGGAAAACACCCTGCACCACGGCGTCGTTGGTCACGATGGTGAAGATGATGTCGGCCTTCTTAATACCTTCCTCGAGAGAATCGACGATCTCCGTCTTTCCCTCGGGGAGCTTGGCGGCTAGTTCCTCGGACCGCTTTCTCGTCCTGTTGTAGAGGATCAAGGGCTTTTCCAGGTTGCCTTTCTCAACGAGATTCTTCACCATTCCCTTGAGGAAGGTTAGCACGGGTGAAGTAATGGAAACTTGGTATAAGAAACCTTACTCTCCCCATGTTCCCTAAGCCAATCCAAAACAGCTGAGGAGCCATATTTGCAAAGTTGTCCCGATCCCGACTGAGTTGGCTAATTAGTGATTGAGTATGTTGTAAGCGATGCCAACGACTTTGACCAACAACTACCCAGTATATCGTGTGGTACTGGACCGAACTTATATAATAGCTGGTGGTATATAGCTTTTAAGACAGCTAGTTAACTTCAAGATACGCCTATCCGTCTAAGCTGTCTTCGAAAGACAAGTAAGGAATATGGATATGGGAGGAGGAGGTATCAACATATGTGTGAGGTGGGTGCCAAGCCGGCTTATGTACCTAGTAGCTCCAGGCATTGCGGCCGTTTACTTGATCACAAAGGTCTGAATGCCCCGCCTGTCCGAAAACCGCCGGGCCGAAGTGAATACCCTTCTGAGTCTCCATACTATCAGTTTTTGTCATCGGCATCGGCGTCGGCTTTAAGTAAATAATGCATACCTGCAAAATGCTTACGTCTGCTTTCTAATCCATCAAGAACACTAATCCATCGAGAACACTAATCCATCGAGAACACTAATCCATCGAGAACACTAATCCACAACGAACCATTATCATGCAACTGGCCCTCCAGGATGTTATCAAGTAGCAGGGCGCAGGTCGGTTATTATAAGTCCCATCTCCGTTTTGCCAGTCTTATCCCGCCTCGTCATATTCATCGCCGGTTTTTGCATCTCGCCCCTCCGTTCTTGCTGGATGACTATATCCCGCGCTACCAGCTGCTGTCGTCGACTGAGGCGTCTAAGAAGAGATCGTCAGCGTATGCGCACCTGCGGAATTGCAATCTCTGCCCCCGGCTCTGCGGCGTCAACCGCTATGAGACCACCGGCATGTGCTTGATAGGAGAAAATGTCAAAGTGAATGTCATCGCGCCACATTTCGGCGAGGGTGAGTGAGCCAGCTTTATTTTCAACCAATGGTTGTTTAAATCTACTCTTGAGCTTTTCAATGACTATGGCACGTCGACTATTGCCTCTATTGCCTCTACGAACTCACAATGCGAGAGTATAAGTGTAATCTCAAGACTGACGCAAAACAGAGCCTTGTCTACAAGGTCATAACGGGAGTGGTTCCGTCTTCTTCTCCGGGTGTAACTTGAGATGTACATTTTGCCAAAACCACGACATTGCCCATCAGAGGAATGGGTTCGACCTAACGCCCGAGGAGTTGGCGCAGTGGTATCTCAAATTGCAAGATGTCGGCCATGTTCATAACATCAATCTCATTACCCCTGAGCACGTGGTCCCGCAAGTAGCTCTATCTATCTTACACGCGCGCGACCTAGGGCTGAAGATTCCGATCGTGTACAACACCTCAGCCTTTGATTCTCTCGCCTCCTTGGAGCTCATGGACGGGCTGGTCGATATCTACCTCCCCGACTTCAAGGTGTGGAACAAGGCTACATCAAAGCGTCTGCTAAAGGCCGATGATTACGCCTCCACCGCGGCGGAGAGTATCAAGGCTATGCACGAGCAAGTCGGCGACCTGTGCTTTACTGGCGACGGCATAGCGAAGAAGGGTGTATTAGTTCGTCACCTAGTAATGCCTGGGAAAGAGGCCGAAGGTGAACAGATTATGAAATTCTTAGCGGAGAAGGTCTCTCGCGACATTTTCGTCAACATCATGGAGCAGTATAGACCGGATGCTCATGTTGGTAAGCCGAAGAGACGAAATAAAAGAGAGACTACCGAACAAGGAGACCAAGAAGAGGTTAGGTACGCGGATATCAACCGCCCGATCAGTAAGGATGAGATATCTGCTGTAAGGAAAGCCGCCGAAGCTGTGGGTTTGGTGAGTATATCTCGTCGTAATACTTTACATATATCTATAGTTCTAGAATTGCTAACGCGGTATGCTGCAGTGGCGCTTTTGCGACCCTCCGCGACACGATGGATTTGCTATATGATATCTCGATACAATAAGTTTTTGGAGATATTGATATAACATGTATTTATTTTAGGCCTATCACGCGGATGATAGGTGAACTTATTGTACACTACTAAAGTGCTTTTGCGAGCCAGTACTTATTGGTGACTAGAGGGAAAGCAGCGGATTCTCACAACTGCCAGCTCGATACAGCTATAGGGATCACTCATGTTCTGGTGCCTTCTTGACACATTCTAGAATCATTTCCATTGTTTGTGTGAATACGTTTTATACAGATCAAGGTCTCACTAATGCAGTCTTAAATGCGATGAACATACCAAGTCTTTCAGGATCCTCAGCTTGGAATCTCTTGTCGATGTTAATATTTGGTTGACGAAGGCCAAAAGAACGAATGATTTTACTATGAAATATTCCAAATACCTACCCAGGCTGTTCTAGAATGTACATAGGTGAAAAAGCCAATTTACACATACACCACCTAAGCTATGATGAAACTAGAACACCCAAGAAGGTTGTCTCTATTCAATACTTGTGCGGTCATTCATCTACCATAGGATGGCTTTGTCGTGCCAAACGTGTCAAGCAGCTTGACCATGGGTATAAACTGCTCACCATTTCTCCAGTTTCTAGTCCTCGTTTGCTTGGTCCTCATGGAATGTATGCTCAACGGAACCCCGACCTCACCATGCCATCAGACTCGGCAAATAAGCAGCCACATCACGACAGGCAATTCTGGGAACAGAACTTTCGGAAGAAGCGGAACTTCCGAGGTGGACCAAAACAAGCACCGGCGGCGAAAGTCCGGGGCGACCCCTGGCAATCACTCAACGCGATACAGCTGGGGTTGGAACCACGCTCGTTTGACAAACTCCACGCAGAGCGGTCATATCTCTTAGAAATGCTACAGCAGCATGACCAGAGAGCTTTTGAGCTGTTCCAGCGCGTGCCTATTGTCGACGAGCAGTGGAAAATGGCCGAAACCACAGACGAGCAGCAGAAGGCGAGGAAGCACCGCGGCTGGCTGAGACACCGCATTGGGGACATTGTTGAGGAGGAGAAGAGCATCTTGACACGACTCAGTGAACTTCATGTCGAGATACAGTGTCGGGAAAGATGGCATCAAGTCGAAAGGGACAGGGAGATGAGAAATCTAGAGCAGCGACATGCGCCCGGCTACATGGCTTTTCCTCCTCCCATTATACCAGTGCCCTATTACCAATTCTATGCACCACCCCCTTTCTTCTACTCCCAGTATCCCCCTTATGGGTACGCTGAGGCCCCCAATATGCAGAGCGGATATGATTGGGGATACCAACATCCAGAGGATTCTCAGAACGCTCCCGAGTACAATCATGAACCTGGTGCATTCGAAATGGACGGTACACCTATTGATGGTACATTGAATACCGAACCTCGCAGACGCTCTGCATCTCTCAGCATAACACCCCATCATGAGCCGAAAAAGCAGACAAGTATGCCTTCATTGAACCATACTTCAGCGAGGGAGAGTAATGATCTTGATAATCATCATACATCTCCAAGTTCCTCCTCATGGCATTGAATGGTATTGGGAATGACGGAGAGGCAAGGTTTTTGGGTAGGAATTCATGGATTTTTAAATCAGAGTGCTGTTCATGCTTTCACAAAACTACTCTGCTTTAAGACCGAGGCTGTTACCAGACATGCGGCTTTTCTCATATCGTGTTCCATACCCGCGAATGCCTCAGCCGAAAACAACGTCTACGTAGGTAAGCTAGTAAGTCATGCAAACTCCCCAAATTTCCCATCGTCGAAGCCCAACTCCTGAGCGGACAGTCGTTTCTGTCGAACGCTTGACGCGCTTGGTGGCGGGGGGAGTATTCCCGAACTGCGAGGTGCGGACGAAGAGGAAGACGAATACGGGGGCGGGGGTAGTGAGAATGACGAGAGACTTGCATTAGAAGAATCAGGGGACGTGTCAGGCTTCTTCCTTCCGAACCTCCCCGGTAAGTTGACAGTAATGGTTTCGCCCTCCTTCAGACTTAGATCGCGCTTTTGGGCATTGTCCTTCTGCTCGGCTGCCGCGGGCTTCTTCCCTGACCCGCCGCTCTGGCTCCAATCTAGCGTCTTCTGGGCTTCCTGCAGAGACACGCCGAAGTCAAAGGCCTCGCTTCTCTCCTCGAAGCCCACACCTAGGGTGGCTTTCCGGCCGGCCTCGTCTTGGACTCGGAGGGCAAAGAAGCGCGAACTATCGGAGACGGACTCCACGATGGCCTGGGCTGTGTAAGGGGCCGCGGCGAATAGCTGACCATTCTTGGAGTCCTCAAGCACGATATCGGCCTTCACCTTCTCTTCGCCGTCAGTGCCCGGCACCGGCACCGCTGTCTCGATGACGCGTAGGCGTGCAGTGAAGATTTGGCGCTTGTTGCCGTCTGCCGTCCAGTTCGCAGCGACGTGCCCCTTTCCCGGGGTCATGGGCGGGATGTTGTACACATGTACCAATCCGGCTACGAATAGCACTCTCTGAATGGCGTCGGACGGCAGCGCCCGGCCAGTGGCAGGGTCGATTGACTCCATTTTGACGGTTGTTAGTCACGTAGGGCACAGAAATCCTAAGCGATGATCTGCTCAAGTTCAATTTAATTGAGAGATTGAAGGTGTCTGTCTTATAAAAGGAAGACCTCAAGAGGCGGAGGTTTAGACCCCTGAGCCCGTGCCACCCCCTGCAACCCCTATTAGTTCACATTCATGCAGGGCCTGAACAGGGCCTGAACGCTAGCGCTAGAGTCCGAGTCCCCACACTTAATCGATAAGGAAGTGGTGAATTCCGGCGATTTACCGACTAACATGCGCGCTCTATCGAAAAATCCTCCATGCAAAGCTGCCGAAGCTACAGGATTATACCCGTATCCTACCGCACTAGGCCACCAACGTAGCCATTGAGTTCGCGACGAGCTCATAGGTCATAACTCTAGATGGCTGGCCGGAGTGTTTCTCCTGGGGCGGCGCTCCTGAGATCATCGCGGATGTTCTCTATGCCAGCTCCGATACCTGCTCCTCCGGGTGATTATTCTTCGGCAACCAAACACTATTCTCCGACTGCTACGATCAATCATCCCACGCATCTTACTGTTACGACGACTCCCTCGTCTCGGATCAACGGCGATTGGGGCTTCAAGCGACCGTTTCCTCCAAAGACCACGACAAACACCACGTATCCCCTCGTACGAGTTAGACAGGTTGATTCTACGGAACATGTTACCGACTTCCAATCGGCGTCGGATCACACCATCACTTTACGAAAATATCAAGAGTTAAATCTGCCTCTTTCAGTACCTCCGTCGGTCGGCTACAACACGCCGATTCTGAAATCGGTGTTTGAGGAGTCTGGTGATGTGACGGCGTTGGACGCCAAGCAAAAAGCGGAATTGGCAAACAAGAGGTGGAAATTCACTGGCCCTTGGCTTGCCGGGATGACGGACGGCGACTTCTATAGATACCTCGAGAAGGAGGTGCGAGCCAAGCGCTCCGAGTTTCGCGCATTTTTGAGGGAGAGCCTAGCAGCCGAGATGACGACAGACCAAGCGCGGAACGCTAAGGAGGCTGGCCAGACAGCGGAACCACCACCGATTTCTGCTAGCGAGATCACAGACGAGCAGTTTATGGATTGCTTAAGGGGGCTGAGGCAAGACCGCATGGCCTTATACAGCCTTGTCGGTCGCTTCTTGGATCTCGCTCCTGTCGATTTAGATATCGAATATAGGATGGTTGGCAGGATGGCTCCGGATAAGCCTCGAACCTTGGAACGCGGCAGCCCGTACGGGCGGAACGGTCCTCCGATCACTCATCCTTCGGCCGGTCTGTCTTATCTGCGCACCCGGAATTTCCTGGAGAATCATGCCGTCTACGGGCACCAGAAGCATCACCTACCTATTAAGGCGAGAGTTCTAAAACCTACCAACTTCAAAGCGGCCAGTTACAGACCCAGCATAGGTCTTGCCGGATTTGTCGTTGCCTTGCCGGGCCAGGAATCGATATTCAACGCGCAGAAGGGGAGGAATCCATCCAAATTTGTCAAGGCTCTACACGAGATTGAATTCGAAGAGCATGGTGGATCAAAGCTATACGTACAGCCTACCATAGCTACGGTTGATTCGTCTGGAAGGGTTTGCATCACCATAAACGAGACGAACTGGGAGAGCGAGGTCGTGCAGAAGGAAATGGTGGGCGAAGCGAGTGTTTTCGAACAGGTGCTAAAGGAGATGGAGACCCCTGAACCGCCACGCAACCCGAATGCTTCGAGCCATCGTATCCGTACGTTCGTTCCTCGTTTCAGTACCCGCCCAGGCAGTCAGCGCGATGGCAGAGAGCGGAATTACGGCTTCTAGTTTACGCCGTGAACGACAGGCTACATGTTGATGCACTAGAGGCATTGGTTGAGGACAGAGTCTGGGAAGCCATCGTGCAATTATGGCGTATCTCTTCCCTCTCCGTGCTGTGTAGAATATCTGTACATACTAGCTATATAGGAGATACTCTCTCTCGTATACACTACTACTAGTACTCTCTCCATGTAGAAAACCGACCAACGATCGAATGTTCATATGCCTTGAGAACTTCGTTACCACCTTGATATGGTGTCTTAATATGATGTCTTAATAACCTAGACTGCATATACTCATGAATATTCACTGAAGCCATATATGCGTATAGGCCACGTTTGCGCTAGCCCAATCAAACATCTTGCCCTAGGATCCAGAGATTTGCCGAATTTCACCCCCACACTTAGAGAATTTGCCCACTACCAATAATTCTTTTTCCTGACCTCAAGACTCGCAATTCAACATCGACAAAAAAAAAGGTCACGGACTTCCAACCAAACCCTCTTCTGCTAACCTACAGTCAACACCGCCAAAATGGGTCGCGTTCGTACGAAGACAGTCAAGAAGTCCGCCAAGGTCATCATTGAGCGATACTACCCCAAGCTCACTCTCGACTTCGAGACCAACAAGCGAGTGTGCGATGAGATCGCTATTATCGCCTCCAAGCGCCTGCGCAACAAGGTCAGCCACTTCCGACAGGGTCTACTAGACTCCTAACTCTGCACGATGCCGGTACTCGAAGTAAGACGACCTAGCTAACATAGAGCATTACAGATTGCCGGCTACACCACCCACTTGATGAAGCGAATTCAGCGAGGACCCGTCCGCGGTATCTCCTTCAAGCTTCAAGAAGAGGAGCGAGAGCGCAAGGATCAATACGTCCCCGAGATTTCTGCCCTCGACTTCACCCAGAACACGGAGGCTGGCCAGCTTGATATCGATGTCGAGACCAAGGATCTATTGAAGCACCTCGGTGTACGTTTAGATTCCTCAAACCCCCCATCCCACTTCGATTACTCACAATGATTTAGTTTGACAATGTTCCCGTGAACGTCGTCCCGGTCACCCAGCAGCAGACCGCTGAGCGACCCCGAAGATTTAACGACCGTGCCCCCCGGTAAACGCCTACTACGATAGGATGTGGTGGTTTCACGAATGAGGAAGATTATGGTTAGTTTAAGGACAACTGGCATTGGTCTCATGGCTTTACGGCGTCATTCCTACACACGGTAGTAGGTACATTTTAGATCCGCAATTGACGAGATCTTTCCCAGCAAAGGTGTCCCTGACTCTCTAGTGTACACTAGAGATGATGGTTGATGGCCAAAATTTGCTCTTCCGATGATACGTGACTTGTTCTCAACCCAATGATTATGGTTAAGTTGCGGCCATTTGTTGATACTGTTTACGACGACGTCGCAACATCAGGACAAGAAAACAATGATGGTGCTAAAAATGGCAGACTTCTTTTTTCTTTAACCTATGATTACGGCCATTACCTGCTGTTTTGCATCCTCTAAGGGGTATCTCATTGATCCTAAACTAAACGCCATAATATGCAAGTGACGTTTTATGTGCCGTTATTCAATCGATAATTTCTCGATTTTGGCGGCCACCTCGGGAATATTGCTGCTCTTCATCCTGTCCGATCTTGAATCGAACTTTGGCTTGTAGCCGTCCAAGATTAAATGACCCTCGTTATCCTCAGCCGGGGAAGGCTCTTGAGCAGGCATTATCACAGTGTTCTCTGTAATATCGACGTCAATAGATCGGGTCGACTGTATATCCGTAGTATCGCCTCGTTCTAGTGCCAAATCCGCAGCAACTCGGGTAGCCTTCCTGTCCTTATCGATTCGCAAATCCTCAAGGTCTCTAGCGAGCCGTTTGGCGGCATCGTCATCCTCGTCTCCCGCCTGCTTGGGCTCGTCGAGCAGCTCGATCCGGATCGACGGGATGCCGGCGCGTTCCCAGGCGGCGTTCTCGTTGAGCTGGACCTTGACGTACATGGCGCGGCGCGCGCACTGCTGGGAGCACCAGCGCTCGAGCTCCTTGCGGGGCACGATGTTGAAGTCCTTGCGCCCGAAGTTGACCAGCTTGTACTCGCCGCCCTTGCCCGTCCGGATCCGGGGCTTGGCGCAGAGCGCGTACCCGCACAGCCCCCGCGTGTTGCGCTCCTCGATCATGTCCTCGTAGTCGCCCGGCTGGAAGGCCCGCACGTGCTGCCGGAAGGCATCGGCGTCGCTCGGCGCCGGGTTCGCCGCGTCGTAGGGCTGGTCCGAGGAGGAGGAGGAGGAGGAGGAGGAGGAGGCGTGCGCTAGCGGGAAGTGCGATAGCGCGATGATGGAGTCGGAGATCTGGTCCTCGAAGGCATACTGCTGCTGGATGACGAGGGCCTGCTGGACGGCGACGTCGCGGGCGCTGGGCTTCTTGGCCGTGGGGTCGCTCTCTTTTATCGGGAAGGGAGAAACGGGAGTTGGAGTTGCTGCTGGTGCTGGGGCGGTTGGTTTCTTGAGGATGCCCTTGGGCTTTTTCGACTGCGACTTCGAAGAGGCCGGAGAAGACATGTTTGCAGGGGTAATCAACACTACCAACCAGTAACCACCGGTTTCAAATGTAAGTCTGTAGACGAGCTACCACTCAGCCTATAGGTGGAGGTTATGAACAGATTCCGACTCCAAGTTTCCACTACTGTATTACGTAATAGTCTCGCGCTTTGTTCTAAATCTAAATAGCCCGAGGATCATTATATATTTTAGATAAGATAACGAATCGTAATGCGCCACAACACGTGAAAGAAGACAAGGAATACAAGGAGGGGTGCAAGTGGCATGTATGGCATGTGTGGTATCGTCATTGGCCCGTGCGTTTTTCTGGCAGGGACCTTCGGAGCAGGCATCTTGAACTCTGAAGCCACTAAAAGTCCTAAAAGTCCCTCTGAAGCCTCTGAAGCCTCAGGAGTCAAGCCGAAGAAACCCTGCTACTGCCACCCTTTCCCTCATGTTTGAATTCTCAGATATCCCAACTGCACCTTACCAGGATCCGGTCTCTGATTGAGTTTTGGCTTTGAAGAGGAAAAAAACACGTTAGATATAAAGGCAATTCACACCTCTTTTTCAATACTACAAGTTTTGCCTGTGCAACAATCAGACCCCAGGAAGCACGCACACCTCAGTGAGCCGAGCTTGGCTACGGTGGGTTACATCTCGTCTATTGAAAAAACGACATAGGATACTAGTTCATGCGCTGACGTCGACCTTTTCTCCAGCCGCGAGCTGTGACAGGGTGCTTGCGAATGCTCAGCCTCATGCATTTCCCATTCTACCTAATTTGAATCATTCGATTATTTTGACCACTGGAAAGTCCTTTTAGGACTTTTCTATCCTTGACTGTCTCAAAGGTCATCTATTGCACCTCACCGTCTTCGACCCCGCCAATTGTGCACCGATTTCGATACCAACACTAAAGTCCCACTAGAATCAGCTTCTGACGCTGACAGCGCACCATGGCTTCCGTGCCATTCAAGGTGAAATCTATCTACGAGTACACCTCGAGCCACGAGGACGACCTACCCTTCGGGATCGGACAAATCATTACCGTCACCGAGGAAGAGGATGCTGACTGGTACGGCGGTGAGTACGTTGACGACTCGGGCGTAAAGCAAGAGGGGATATTCCCCAGAAACTTCGTAGAGAAGTATGAGCCGACTGCCCCGCCTCGACCGACGAGAGTCCGCAAGAAGGAGACAGACCATACTGCCTCTTCTCCTCCACTGCCCCCCGCCGCTGCCCCATCCGAATCGTTTGCAGTGGAGGGGCATGCAAATACACAAGACACTTATGAAGAACCATATAATGCTTCACCGCCGCCGCTCCCGGCTACCGATCTCCGCTCCCCTTCGACTCCTGTTGCTCCTGTAGCCAAACCACCTGAGGCGGCTCCTATTATGGCTCCCGTTCCTGTTGAGCCCAAGCTCCCCGAGCCCGTCAGCCCCCCGGTTGCCACCCAGCCGGCACCAAAGCCTGCCCCCGCAGCTCCAGCTCGGACGGGTCCCCCGGCGACTGAGAAGCCCATCAGTAATTCTTTCAAAGATCGCATAGCAGCTTTCAATAAGGCAGCAGCTCCGCCGGTCGCACCTTTCAAACCTAGTGGTCTTAGCTCCGGTAGTTCCGGATTCATCAAAAAGCCATTCGTTGCTCCTCCGCCGAGTAGGAATGCCTACGTTCCCCCACCTCGTGATGTACCCACCACGAAGGTCTATCGGCGTGACGAGGATCCCGAGATCAAGGCCAAGGAAGCCGAGGCTTTGGAAAACGCCGAAAAGGCCGGGCTTGTTCCCGCGGGATCTTCTGAAGCCCAAGGGGAGGACCAACCGAAGCCAACTAGCTTGAAGGAACGTATTGCTCTATTACAAAAGCAGCAGGCCGAGGCCGCTCAGCGGCATGCGGAGGCTCTCGCAAAGAAGGAGAAGCCCAAGCGCCCTCCGAAAAAGCGCACTGAAAGCGAAGAGGGTGCCCCTGGCCCAGCTGAGGTTGCGGCGGAAATTCCACCACCTTTGGAACGAAAGGATACAGCCGAGCTTGCTGCTAGCAAGAAGTCCATCGATGAACCTCGACCTCCGAAACCATCCTTGCCCGCTCGACGAAGGTCTTTCGCAGCGACTGCTGAGAATGACGGGAACGAGGCAGACATGTCAGGTGCTGGGGACACAACTGGACAAGAGGATCTCACAGAGAGAGAAGACAGTGATGAGAAATCCCGTCCCCACACAGCAAATGCTCCGGAGCCAGAAGTCGCAGAAGGTGAGGAGGAGGAGGAGGAGGAAGATGTCGATCCTGAGGCCAGAAGGAAGGAGGAGCTCCGTGCTAGGATGGCAAAGATGAGCGGTGGCATGGGCTTTCATGGAATGTTCGGTCCACCAGGTATGATGTCCATGAGCGGTCCGGCAACGGCCAAGAAACCGAAGGCTTCGTCACCCTCGGAACGTCGTTCAAGCGAACTAGCAACCGAGCGCCCCTCGTCACCTAGGATGACTGCTCCTCCCGTACCCACTATGATACCTATACCTGGAATGGGGAAGCCAAGACAACAAGAGGAGGAAGCTGCCGAGTCTGACCACGATGAACCAGGCGCGCAGGAGATTACACCAGTTGTCAGCGCCCAACCAACTGGTTCCACTCAAGAACGTAAGTTTCAGCCTCGGCGTGTCCTTTGTCTTATTATGACGAGTATAAGACGATTAACACGGCAGGTAGCAAAAGTACCTGGCGCTCCGCCTCCTCTTCCTGGAGGACGCCCTGCACCCCCTCCGGTGCCTACAGATTGTCAGTGCTCGTCCCTCTAACTTCGCAATTCGAAAGCTAATTCTCATCTCAGCTCGGCCACCCCCGCCTCCGCCTGGCGGTGTGACTTCGCCTAGTCAAGGTTCCGAATCCGATGATGAACTGTCGGAAAATCCCCAGAGAGCCCTCGAAACTCCTCGAGATGAGGTACCTCTCGCGAGTCGAGCCCCTCCGGTTCCCTTGGCATCCCCGAAGATGCCAACTTCACCGCGAGGTAGCAGTAGACCCACTTCCTACATAAGTGAAGACGTCTCTCCATCTTCGCCGCTGCTACCTACGCATCCTAGCAAGAGGAACAGTCGTCCGCCACCTCCCATTCCGGGCGCTGCTCCGCCGCCTCCGACTCAAAGCCGGCCTCCACCACCCCCGCCTCCAGGTAATCCTCCAAGTCGCTCTTCTACAGCTGACGAACGAATTGCAATACCCATGAGGCCCGGGACATTGGACAATGGCGAAGAGGGAGAGGTAACGGAGTATGAGGGCGACTACGACACTGACATCGGATCTTCAGTGCATCACAAGGATGCGCTCAAGTCACATGCACGGGATTCAAGCTTTGATGATAACACTCCGATGCGTTCACCTGTCACCGACGCTCCGCCGTCCTTGCCGCCTCCAATCCCCGGTGCAGGGGCACCGAGAGCTGGCCCACCGCCGATTCCGAGTCAACCCGCACCAAGCTCGAGGCTATCTGTTGATGCGCCTCGTGCTGCTCCTCCCCCGCCACCGCCGCCGAAAGAGACATCATACTCCTATGACGATGATGACTATGATCCCTATAATTACAACGCCATGCAGAGTCCCCCAGCCACAGCCTCTCACGACTTATCTATGCATGAAGAGCCTACACCGACACCGCAGTCTATCTCTGCGTACCAATCACCTCCTCCGCCCCCGCCAGTCAATCGAGGTCCCCCACCGGCACCGCCAGTCAACAGAGGGCCACTTCGGCAGTCTATAGACATCCAAAGACCAGGCGGGAGGAGATCGGTCGACACCTCGCGACCATCCATGGAAACGGGATATGTGGCGAACGAAATCGACTTGGCTCCTCATACACAATGGTGGCTTTCGCCGGGTGGTCTTCCTCCAGTGTTCCAGGGCCGACGCGACATCCACTCTGAAACAGACGAATCGGTCACGGGAACATCAGTTACCAAGGAAGTGTTCATTCTATACCAGGATTATTCGCAAACAGTGATAACTGTTCACTTCAACACGCAGAATCTCGCCGATGTCCAACTGGAGCAACGCCATGAAGCTCCTCCACGGTCCCTTCGTCAGGATCAACTAGAAGAAGCTTACGAACGGTTTGGTCGATCACTAGCTAGCGCGGTCGCCTCGAAGAAGGACACGGTTGTGGGCGATGGAACTCCGCCGGGTCTGGTCTTGGAACTTCTCAAACCTCTCAAAGATGCTCTACTTCCCGTCGGCACACGTGCTTACGGCGCCTTGGTCTACGCTAATATGGGGAATGCTTCCACGCAGCTAAACGACGAGATCAGAGCGGGAGATATCGTTTCTATTCGCAACGCCAAGTTCCAAGGAAAGCACGGGCCTATGCATGCGAAATATTCGATGGAAGTTGGCAAGCCGGATCACGTGGCGATCGTTGCGGAATGGGATGGGACAAAGAAGAAGGTACGGGCCTGGGAACAGGGCCGCGAGAGCAAGAAGGTCAAGCAGGAGAGCTTCAAGCTCGAGGATCTTCGAAGTGGCGAAGTCAAGATCTGGCGAGTCATGCCGAGGAGCTGGATTGGGTGGAGTTCGGGCTAGGAACCTCGACGGCCGTCTTCCTATGAATACCTGTGGCCGATACTCATGAGGGTTAGTACAGATGGGAGGGTCAGCGTGGATAGCTCGATGCAACTGCCGTTTTGACGCCCGTCTCTATTAACCAGTATTAGTATGATGGGCGACATGGGCGACGATAGTGGCCAGTGGTTGGGAAAGTAATAGATAGTATCTGTGTGGAACGGAGCTCATGATGAAGAAGCCGGGTCATTCCAGCTGAGGAGAGACGTAAAAGACCATGGAAGGGTCGATATCGAGGTCTGGGCTTGGGGGAAAGAGAGAGAAAGAAGAGGAGGAAGGAATGAAGGCATTCGCTGAGGAGTCCAAGTCGAGTCCAAGTCAAGTCAAGTCGAGTCGCTAATTGTCATAAGTCATTGTCATATGAATACCTACCTAAGCTATGGATGTTCGTCCAAGGTACCTGCAGTAAGTTGGCCCGACAAGCTCACTCTCGTACGGGTAGCAGGTAGCTATTGAATTCACTTTGTCTATCGTGATGTAATCTGATCCTATCAAGCCCTAGCATTTTGGTAATCGGTGTAGACTCGAGCAGGGAAGTTGTATATGAAACGCAATGCCAACTCAACTCTTGTTTTGGGGCCGGTGTGCTCAGTATGCATGCGGGTTTCCGTGTCCGAGGGCGCCTGCGCGTGCGCATGCCGGGATACTTTCTCACCTCCACGGTACCTAAGCACAACACATGGAGAGCCGAATACGCGACCGGGGCATAGATGATCCGCCCTCCTTAGTTGGGTAACCAAACATTCCAGATGTAGGTCTTCGCCGGATTATACCTGAACAAGCGAACGGGTTGCGAATCGGATGAGATGGGGGTAGGAGCTACGACTACGGGTTCTACAATGTTCAGAACGGTGACGTGGTTGGTTTGTTCACACGACTGTCGAGCGCAAGGAAAGTAGAGTAGAATATGGGGGACGACGATGATAGAATGCCCTCATTTCCCAATCCGTATTTGTAATATGACGGGATGGGATGAGTGGTGGCGCTGTTTCTTTTGTCCGGGCTGCCCTGCTCTTGTCAACGTTGGGCAGCTAGCAAGGCAATATGAAGAAGAAAATTTTTTTTGCAGAGTTGGTATGAGATGAGCCAAGGTATGATGAGTTGTTCAAGAAATGGTCTCATGCCATGATGAATAAGTATAAGCGTCAGTACGTCTGATGACAACGGGATGTTATACCCCTTTCTATAATATTAAAGAGAAAAGAAGAAAAAAACACGTCAACGCGAAGGCAAAACATTTACTCTTAGATTAAAGTGCAAAAATAGAGATCGATGTGCATATGCTATAGTCGTTGGCGTATGCGCGACATCCTAGGAGATCCGGAGTAGAAGCAAAGGGGCAAAAGGGGATGGACGTCATTGTTTGGGTAGAACCCTCCGGTATCAATGCGAGACATGAGGCCACGAGATGCCACCCACCCAATGCTTAAGGAGGTAGTAATGAGATGGGAGATGGGAAAGTTCAGATCTGCATTGTGTCGCAATTAGACACGGCCGTCCTGTTCTCTATCTTCTCTTGTCGCCCCCTTCTCCGGCCACCGGTCCTCGAACGGTGGCCGGCGAAGGCGAGGCGGACAACCGAGACAATTTCACCTGACTTGCTGTGTATGCTGCTTTGTAACCTTGACACGTTATACACGTACAAACAGGCCTCTGAAGTTTCTGTGTGTCTCGTGTGCCTTACCGCTTACTTGCTGTAATGTTTCGAGCCGGTTCGAGCTCTGCGGTGGCATCTGCAGTGGGAAGCCAATCTGGAGGTGAGATAGCTCGCGTATCCCGCGCGCCTTGGACAATTAATACGCATCTTCTCAGCATTATTCGTCGGCCGGGGTCACTTGCCCATCAACATCAGTCCCGAAATTCCGAGCTGTTGCTTTAGAGCCTCCCACGACCGGGGACCAAGAGAATAAGAAGAGCAGCAGCTGGGTTCCCCCTTTGGGCGAACCGAGGATTTGGGCTAGGAATACCATTGATCCATTTCGGGCAGCGTGCTGCTATAAGGGGGGACACCTCCTTGCCTCGGAGAATATTCCAAACCACCCAGCGGCGGCGGCGATCTCAGCGATTGACGACTCTTAGTGTAGCATGTAGCCAATAGTAATCGGGTAGGCTGTAACATTCTCGTACCCAATATACGTACCCGATATATTGGGTGCCACCCGCGTTTTTGGACACGGCACCGAGTCTCTCGGATAAGCAGTCATCACCTTCACCATTGTTACATAAGATCCAACTCGAGACAGAATAGCCGTCTTTGGTATGCAAAGACGAGAGCATTCGATAACGAAAATGGACCGGCAACAGGCGTTGAGAAGAAAGCTACTCTCAAATGCTCTCCAAATTCAATAGCCAGTAGAATCCAGCTGCGCGAAGCTCATCCAGGTAAGAACGTCGAGGGATGGCGAGAATATTCGGCTGCTGATCGATAGTCTAGAGATGGCTGCTGGATTTACCGAAGGGTCCCGATTGAATGCACCCTCTCGCATCGCAGCGTCACAGTCTTACTATGGGGTACATTAATCGTCCAATGTCTGCTGCCGTCCAAGCTCCCCACGTTTCCCACGGGCACATCGGAGAAAAGCAGTGCATATCTTGGTCCGAACCACGGCCAGGAATTAAACAAGTATCGAGTGCTTATCTTTGGAGTGTCAATTGGAGACCCCCTTAAATTTTCAAGGGGAGCTCTGACGGTAGAGGACCCTAGATCTTGTTGATATCCCATTGCAACTGAAAGCGACGATATGCCCGTCCTAGCGGCCAAGCGCCAAGCGTAGGAGATATGGTGACATTGAGGACTAAATCTATAACTTCGGACCAATTGATATATAGACGCTTGTCTTCATCCACATTGCAAGTTTGCTGATCTGGCATTGGAAGTGGGATTTACAGAAATTCATCTCAATATATCCGCCCGACGCGCCCGGTTCTTTCGCGGCGGCCATGTAACCTGGATTGAACTTGAATGAGTAGAGGCAGATTCAGCTGCAAAAATCAAGAGATAGCCTGGCTACGTTGACAAAAATTGGAGAAAACATGGAAATGCTCAATATGAAAATAGGATCCAAAGTCCTTCATGTGAATACGGGGATCAACATCACAGATCATCAGTAATCAACCGCAAAGGACAATCAGAACTCCAACTCCATAAAAGGTCCGGGTTTGTACTACGATAGCTTCCAGCAAGGGTAGCTACCAGGTAAACCTCAAACCGATGGAGCCAGGATTATTGACGGAGCAAGTTGATTGCGTCAAGGGGAACACAACCCGATCAAATAGGGTATCCAGTGATCTGGGTGCCGACTTCGGCAGCTTGCATGTGTGGGGTACGAGGCAGGACAAGCAGCCGCAGGCGAGACAAAAGGGAGATCAACGTGCCGGTATCGTGAAGATCGTCGACGCTGGTAGTCGACTTATCGTTCCCCTAGACTATCCATGAACTACCATGCCCCCTACCCACGGGAATCGGCATGGATGGCTTCGTATCCACACGGAGCCACCATTCCAAGGCATCAATGTCCAACGGACGACACGAGCGACTAACATTTGAGGGACACGGCCTGTGTTTTGCCCTCGTGGCATAATCCAGCAGAGTCATAGAGAGGCACTAGTGCTCCTCGACTAAGCCCATAACCGTCTGCGGATGGGGAACAAAAAAAAAGTACCCGAAGAACTAAGATTTCCCATACTCAGAAATCTGAGGCGTCCAGGGTGGTATGCAGAGTGACCTAACCAGAGGAGATCTGTTACGCTGTACTATTCGGCAAGACTTCGACTTGAGGAAAAGAAGGGCGCCCAATAGCCAATGATCAAATCAAATTGGATTCTTGAGAGATAGCAGAAAGCTTCAGAGTTGGCGCAAGCACGTGCTTGAGCCTCCCTGTGTGCATGGACCGTGGGCCTCGCACCTGACGATGAGGTCGGGCCCAAATCAGCCAGCGAATGAGCGATTGACACACAACAGTGCCCGTATTTGACCACCTGCAGAGGACCAGGGAAAAACGGTAGGAACGGGTACGCTATATGATGCTATGCCGGAAAGAGTTTGAAGCTTTGCTTGGAACAATAGCAGCTCACCAGCTGTCGCACGGGTTACAAGCGCGCTAAAGTGGTGATTGACGGCGACAGATGTTTCGTGTGATTGACGCCCATGTGAATTGGACACCACCGAGCGTGGTGCTATACGTGTTGTACAACGTTGGATATTCCTTACAGGAAGACGGTTCGTGAGTTGTCAAGAAGAATTGGTAACATCAGGCCGTCTCAAGAACGGCGGATTGGATGGCGGGCGATTGCATACATACCCAAGATGCAATCTACCTAATTGAAGTGTCCCCCTTTTCGATGAAAAAGCTTAGCCCAATAATTACTTCCAATATGCAAGCGAGGAGATCTCGAGGCCAATTCGATGCTCGCTTGAAACGTCTGGTCGACGTATTGGCTAGGTGTGATGGAGGTCGGATGGCACGCCTTGGGTAGTGCTGCCAGTTCTCCCGCAGCATCTAGAACCTCGGCATGGCAGATGGGACTTGAAATTAGAAACAGAGTCTGGGTGAAGGCCGTCGACAACGCAGAGGCCAGTGCCAATCAGACGATGCAGCCCCCTAGATGGCCATGATGTAGTTTGTCCCGGCTCGAGCAATGCTTTTTGGTTGGGCACAAGCGCACCCCAGATTCGAGCGACCTGAAAATGGGAAGCGAAGGCCCGAGTCTGCAGGTCGCATCTAACTTCTCCCCTGCCGGGTATGGAAGCCATGACGACCGTGTACGAATGTTGGTGATAGACGGGGGCAGTGCAGTTCCGTAACAATTCCGATGTGGAAGACTGCTGTCTGCTATGGAGTAGACGGCAATCACTGGAACGTCATAACGGAGCACAATGCAGCGTGTAGCATGTGGCAGAGCAGCAGTAACGGGCTCTCCATTTTGGGTATATCTCTTTCTGATGGGGTTTCCGTTTGAAAAGACGAATTGGATGAAAATAGTACTGACGTGCCTCTGAAACTTATCGACCGACTATCATCGATCAAGGGATGAGCGACGAGCGATGACAATAAGCAATGAGCAATGAGCAATGAGTACTAGGCAATGAGGGAGCAATGAGCGGTATGATAAAACCCGCGGGCCGTCATGGTCTTGACCATTGGTCGGAAACGGTTGCCAGGAATGGCATCATATCCAGTAAGCTGTAGGTAGGCTGTGGTGCAACAAGATTCAGCTGCCGAATGAATCGAGTTGCAATGCGTGAATTATCTGATAGTGGTCAATTGGCCAAGAATTGCGAAGGAAGTTCGAAGATTCTCTCTGCTTATGTTCGGGGTTGGATAAGTAATGTTCGATACGGTTTGACTACATACATTATGTACATACGATTTCCGTATAGATTATACTGTATATTTTGTATATTCTGTATAATCATGTAACCTACACCTATTCCATCTGCCCTGTAACCGCTGTTTTGGCAGGTACTAGTACGGAACTAAAACTTACCTCCTATATATAGCAGACACTACTTTGTCGCATAATGAGACCTATTCGCATATACCTTAGGTAGGTACAGAAGGTACTGTAATAAGCTGAGCTGCTGAGTGGCGCCCCTCTATTTCCTTCTGCCGCCTGTGTCTCCCGCCTGTGTCTCCCGCCTTTCCCACAATGTCTTTCCCACATTGACCTCGTGCTATCCAGCTCAAAGCATACACATACGCGTTGGTGATTACACATATAATTCTGTATGCGTATCACGCATCGCACAGGTGCTAAAGCTAAATACCTACATACCTAAGCTTCTGTCTTCTATCTCTTACCGAGTTACAAGTGTAGCGTGATGGTGGTGCGACGAACTCGCCACCGGGACATACCTGAAATAAACAGTTGTGCTACGGAATAATGGAAGAGAAAACTGGAAAACCCGGAAGACCGTGGAACACCGACGCAAGCACAGCTTTTCTTCCAATATAGTAGGTACATGCAGGGTAATACGTAGCCCGCTGCGCCGAGGTTGAGAAACAGAAGAGAGCGAGAGAGAGAGAGCGAGAGAGAAAACCCCCACTGGAAGGGTCTGGTATCGCTCTCGTTCTGGCCTGGCACCTGGGCTCTCGCCTCTCTTTTAGCCCATCGGGAACTCCCACGCGAAGACTCCGTCATGTAGCTATGTAGCTATGCAGCTAACATCATGACAGTTACCCAAGTAGGTATAAGGGTGCTAGCCAGGTTTAGTACCGCCGTCCTCCTGTCTCTTCCAGTCAGATCTCCTGTTGTCTCTCCCCATCCGCCTGCGGGCGTTTGTCTTTCGTCAGCTCAGCTCCAGCCAATAGCTATCCTTCACCCAAGTTAAGCAAGTTAAGCCTCCCCGTCGCCGTCGTTCCACCTTCTACCCTGCTTACCTCTCTCGAGTTGTGCCATGTTGCTCCAGTCATCTTCGCTCGTTTATAACGGATCTCATCCAGCGTCAGACGCTTGCATAAACTCCTACTCCATATCCCAAGTCCATAAACCCCTCCTGTCCCATTCCGCCTTACATATTCCATCATAGAGCCCATAGAACTTCCCACGTTGACCACATATACGTCCTACCGGGTCCCCCGTTTATTCCCCGGCCAGGGTCCATGTCGAGCAGCTCTCAAACAAACCCTTGCGTTTAGAGATATCATCTTTATCAGGCCTCAGTGGAGCTCCGTCGAATTACCTCTGCGCGTTCAAGACAAGACCCCGAGATCGTCAAGCGTATATCTTCGCACATCAGGAAGCGCAGACAGATATAAGAACCCCCTCTTACCTACCTCCTACCTGCCACGTCCTATCCTCCCACCTCTACGCTCTTACACCCAGCCAAGCATTCATGGCTTCATACCCACCTGTTATCATGGCTAGAAGACGAGACACCACCGTCTCCAACCATACCACTAGCACTCGGGACACGAGACAAAGCACCGACTCCCATGACTCTCGAAGTACTGCCCCTACCTCTCTCTCTGACAGCCCCAGACCATCTACAATGGATTCGAGTTGTCGAGCCGCCAAATTCCAATCCTGTGGGGAAGACCTGTCGCCAGCCACGAGTTTATACCCCCGATCCTCAGTCGACACGTACTCGTCGATGGCCTCCAGCGCAGAGTTGGAGGACGTAGAGACGGAAGACTGTTTAGAGTATTCGGCTATTCCTCCGTTACCCGTCTATCGACATGAGATTGAAGAAATCAACGTCCGGCCTTCAACACCTGAGGATTTTGCTGCTCTGTTCCCGTCGATGAACAGATTAACCATTCGTCATGATGACTTCACGCCGGATGGTAACATGAATCTGCGGGTGGATACTGTCGTTTTAGGCAGACGGAAGAAGACAATTCAGCTGTTCCACCTGCGTATGTACGATCTGAACAAGCGTGAGTTCTCTCTCAGACGGTATTGTCGAGAATCCGGCCGCGAAGTGTGCAACTCAAAGCGCAAATACATCGAGCCAGCCAGCGCAAACCGTGGCAACCTACAGCGATCCGTGTCGACTGCGGTGAGGTCCTTGACCAAGCGCCCGCAACTTAGCCGTATTCCTACTGGTGGCTCGGTCTTCTCATCTAGAAGTCGGCCGGGAACTAGCCATTCTGCCGCTACTACCGAGCCCGATGACGAGTTTGCGGATGACCTCGCCCGTACTCTCTCTGCCGACAAGAAACAGAAGGTTCGCCCCATGGCCACCAACAGCATCAAGCTTGAATTCTCCAACTATGCGCGGGTCGATGTGGTACGACGGGGGAATAGAAACACCAAGAGATACGAGTTCGAATGGTGGGGACACAAGTATTCGTGGAAGAGAGTCCTAGATAAACTCACGGGCTCCGTCTCCTTTCACCTTCTACGCGATGGTCAGAATCACATACCCGTCGCGCATATCGTTCCGGAAACTCGATCCCCCAACCAAGTTAGTGCCGACGAGCGGGCTGGTGGTTGGGTGCCTCCGTGCCACATGTGGATCAGCGACAAGAGCTTGGTGGATGCCTTGACTGATGTTGCCGAGTAAGTCTCAGTTTGAATCGACGCCGCCTTAGTCCGTAATACTAATGCTCGTAATAACAGCGTCGTTGTCGCCACTGGTCTTATTGCTCTTATCGATGATTGCATCAGGGAGCGTTGGCAAACCAAGAAGATTCACCGCATCGGACTACCGCTCACCTCTAAGAGCATGAATGTCGAGGTCGTAAGCCCGAAGGCTTTTGTAAAGCACATGATTCTGCGCCGGAACTCGGATCACCAGCCGAGCCCACTTCGCTTCCAAAGGCCTGTAGCTGCTTACTGACGGCCGACCGACGACAGGACCAGCTACGAGCGGGCATAACTCACTTTTCGGATGCGGACCCAGACCGCCACGTTTCCATTCGGTTTTGATGCATCATCTCCACGACCACGACACCGCATCTCCAGTTTGCGGGTCCATCCAAGCCAGAAAAAAAATATAAAGCACAACTCCAGAGTCTCAGTATTGAGCGACGATTGATGATTGACGACACAGCGTCTCATCTCTTATGTTACCAAAAAGTTATTCTTCATCTGCTGTTTTATTTTATTGAAAGTTTCCCCCTTTTCTCTCCATCTAGTCAACAGTATTGACTAGGCGCTTCCATCATTTACGGTTTATACCTATATATACCTATAACACTTGGGCTCTGCATTGCATTGCATTAGGGGGCGGCAATAGCGAAGGCGCATGCGTTTCATTACACGGTGTTTGCGATTGTACAAATTCGGTTTCGTTTTGGGGTTTCGGATAACGGGGGGCATGGCGGTTGGGGTGTCGGTGCATTGGTATGTGTGAGTTGTATATGACTGTTAAACCATCTGTGCATTATTGCTTCGAGGATATCGTATATATCGCGAGCGTGTTCATTGATCTTATGTATCAAAGTATTCGGGACTCGGCTACGACCGAGTCTCTTTAGTTGCAGAATGCTAAATTTGCAAAAGTAACAAATTTCTGTCCCATGTCTCTTATGTGTCTTGTATCGCTTGACTTGATGTTGAATACCTCGTATTCTCTTCGCCTAGTAATAAGATAGCACAGATGAGTGTATAGCATTTCAACGGGAACACTCCTAAGGACACACTCTGCCAATCGTATAAAAGATACCATTCGTTAACAGGACTATATCAGGTGAAGCGAGTAACTTAGGATCGGAGGTACGTTTCTTCTCAGAACTCGTCGTCGGCATCTCCATCTCCATCTCCATCTCCGTGCGCGGCCTTACCGGCATCAAACCACCCTCCAAAATCAAGTTTCATCAGCAGCCTATCGATGCCACCAGTCCGTCTCGGCGTATATCGAGTCCCTTCCTCGCCATCATCAGCCTTGTCCCCGACTCCCGACCCTAGGCCCAGGCCACCATCGTCGTCGCCGTCTTCCGCCGCGTCCCCGTCCTCGATCTCAGCCATGAACGCCGAGTCCATGCTCAGGTTTCGCAGTATGCCCACGACGCTTTCGACGCCCTTCTTGACCCTGGCCTCGACGTCGCGGATGTGGACGCGCACGTCCGCCTCCTCGGCGCTCAGGTCGGAGAACGCGTCCACGACGCCTTCGTCCGCTTCCAGGTCCATCGACGTCCAGATCCCGTGCAGGCGGTGGACGAGAGCGACTAGGTGATCGACATGGACCAGAAGGTCGTAGAGGGAATTTGTGAAGGAGGCTTGGGTAAGTAGGAGCCGCCGTGTTAGTGACCGGAGGTAGAGTCGATGAGCCGCAGCGAGGGTTTGCGGGTCGTGATGAGTCGTTTTTGAGTTTTGAGCCCGGTGTACAGGTTCACCATGGTTATTCTGGACGTCGTCTCTATCCGCTGCATCATTGGCGGCGTTGCTAGAGTGGCTGTTAAAAGAAGAGGATGACCTGCCGTGCTCCTTGTCACGGTCCCCTCCGCCCGTAAGCCAACCGTGAAAGTCCTCCCAAAGACCTTCCACGACTTCGATCTGGAGATACGCCTCGGTCTCTGCCAAGAAAAAGATCGCGGCGCTGCTTGTACTCCATGTGCTTCGCATGGCAGAGGAGCGAACGGACCAGCGCTGGTGAAGAGTACGAGTCCTCGCGATACCACTCTTTGTTGTGCTATACGGAGGTCTAGGCGGCGGTGGATGGTGACGACGGAGCGATGTTATCTTCCATAGATCGGTGAGATGGAGGTGAGACCGGCGGATCGAGAGCAGGTAAGAGTTAATGGATGTGTAAGCCTGTACGTCAGACGCAGTCAAGAACAGGTCCAACGGTGCCGGAATCTGTGATGTGAGGATCACAGGAACGGAAAATAACAGATTACGGAACGGGGTATCAACGACGCCGCTCGGTGACTGATGATCAATACCAACTCTGCCCTTAACAGGTGTCGATGCTTTGGTCTTCGACAGGTTTAGCCGTAGGAGGTCTCTTGCTATCTCGAGTTCGTCGTCTTCTTCTGCGTGTTGACCTTGCATCGAGCCTAGCACGGCCCATGTCTTGGTGAGAACGGCGGCGACCTCACCTTCTTTGACCGTTACATTCCCAATGCCGTATTGTTTCTGGTAGGCAAGATTGTCGGCACGCCGCCAGCGACTGCGGATTGCCTCGTCGGCTTGTTGCGTGAGAGCCATCGCAAACTCACCACGGCCAAGCAAGAAGAAACCCCGTAAGAGAGTCAGCATCTCAAGGACCTTGGATAATGGCAGAAGCTTCTGCAATGTCGTCCGGGACAGTGTGAGCCGGATCGACGTAATAGCTCTCGAAAAGGCGGTGCTATTTAGAGGCGATGTCAAATTTGACAGTGTCTGTAGCTGTGATGAAAGGTGGTCCAGCCCAGTGTTGCCTGGATCTATACTGCTTCTAGTCTTCACCCGATTCAGGGATGCTCCGATGAATAACATCGATGCGGCCGTTGACGACGTCACAAATGTCGGTAGTAAGTTGTGCTCGATCGAAAACCCCTACTTCTATTGGCCACGATAATCTCATTAGGTCAAAAAGTAGTAGACTTACCAGTTCATCGTCTTCATTCTTCTGTATGAAAAAGTCCTTGTCACCCAAGACGGGTATCCGACCATAGAGGACCCAAGCCGAAACTTGTTTTAGCCAGGCGGTCTCAGCAACTTTTACCAGACTTGAAGCGGTCTCCCCAATATCAGCATAGCCAGTCTGGAGCTCGTGCCGCAATTTGTTGATGAGCTGCGCGGCGCGGCAAGGGGACCGTTCCTTCTCGGTAGAGATGAACTGGACTAGGTCCCATAGCCATTCCATTCGACGAGTCCACCCAGTGAACTCTCCAATAACGGCGGTCAGTGGCACAATGTTATAAGCGCCGACTAGGGAAGCATCTTTTCGAAGAACGTTATCTTCGACTTCCAACACCTTTCTCTGAAATGCGGCGAGGTAGGTAGAATTGATAGCGGTAGAGACGGCGCGGCATATGACAGACGGATGAGATGCGCTGATGTGTGCAGTATAGCCTATGAGTTCGCAGTGAAGATGGCTTAGATGTCCAGCCGTCTTCAGCAGCTGTCTCTCTGGAGAGGATACGACGGACTGTGCTGTGGAGTCTGCATAGTCATTCCTGAGTAGAGGCGAGGGATGTCCCGACAGGGAGAGCAAGATCTCATGGAGCATTGCGGAAGTGGACTGTGATTAGGTTAGAAAGGGAGTCCCGGCAAGTATAGTAGCTTATAGCTTATAGAGTAGCTTATAGCTTATATAGTAGCTTTATAGTAGCTTATAGCTTATATGGGGAGCTCAACCCTTGTAAGGCATGTGGAGGCTTAGACCGGATCTTATCGCCAATGTCTTGGATTAGGAGGATGATGGAACCGAGGCACTCATAACGACACATTTGAATGGAAACGCGTTTGGTCCCGCGTATTGCTTTTGCTTTTATCGAGTTCGAGTAAGTGAATCGAGGAGTAGACCAGTAGCTGTTTAGCTGTTGGTGCGTCGAATGCAGAGCAGAGCCAACCTCTTTTTTTATCAAGTCTGCTCGCAATCTCGTGTCATTTTGTAGCGTATTAATTAAAATGGTAATTTTGGAAAAGTTCCGAGGTTTGTTGCATCGCTACGAGGATTGCTGCAAATTGAGCATGAAAACATTGATTGAACTTGAGCTTCCTACTCCCGTCGCCTCCGGAGCGCGAGCGCGTCAGGCGTAAATTGGATCACGTGACTTCCGTATTATATTATAGCCATCCTATTTCTTAGATACCTTAGGAGGTATGTATTTTATACACCTAAAAATTATCATAACCATTATTTCAAATCATACCCGTTGCTATATTACAGATTTATTACTTTCACAGCTGTACTTCCGCGTCGTGTCCACATCGTGTCCGCATCGTCAACAAGACATTCATTATGGGAGTCGTATCATGACTCGTCAACGTTTGGGTGCCTTACCATTTGATGTGCCGCCAACACTCGCCGCCTCGGGAACCTTGCGGGTTTTCGAATCAGGGACCCCGACCGCTACTGCACCAGCTGTGTCGTCTCCCACGATAATTTCACCGCCTCCTTTGACTTTTCCAACGACCATCCCCTTCCCAACAGCTTTGATGATGGCCTTTCGAGAGACTCCAGTGACGTCGATATAGACAAGACCAACGTTCTTGACACTTCCACCCAGGTGCTTTGACAGCTCTCCCGCTTCGGCGCCCCATTTGTGGCTGACCATGCTCGTCGCAGACGATGATGCCGATGTTAAGAGACTGCGCGTAGCATGGTCAATGCCATCGGCCACAGTAGTGAAAGCCATTAAGCTCTTATTTAGCAAACCCGGCTTAAAAGATTCGAGGGGTTTCCCATCTGGTCCGTATCCCCTTTTACCCTCCTTGACGCCACGTCCTGCAACCGTAGCTCCGACGTTCTGAGCCAACTTGCTCACCTGCCCAACCGTTTTGGACGACAGGTCCGCTACACCGCCTGAAAGCTTCCCAATCCGACGGACTCGTTCATGTGTTGCCGGCGTGAAGCTCACACTCTTGCTGACAGGCTTCGTACTTTTGACAAAGTTGTCGGACCCGCTCTGCATAGCATTGGATACAAAATCCGAAGTAGTGATGATCAATCGAGATGCGTATGCTGCTTTCGATACGAGGAACGACTTTTGGTAAGCCGGATGCAGTTCCAACTCTATGGTCTCAGCCGATGCAGGGACGACACCAAGTTGATTTGTCCCTTCTTCTGGGAGGGTGATCTCGACAGGCTCTGTTGTAAGCTTAGTATTGCTGAAAGCACGTGGAGAGGGAGATGTTTCATTATACCTTTGGACCCTGGCTTCACGCCGGACTCGACCACCTGATACCCCTCTGACAACTCGCCGATGACGCTACCATCTTCCTCGTCCACCAGGACAATCTGCCCTCCCGGCTGCGAGCTTTGGCTGCCTTTTACATAGCCCTCGCCGGGTTGGTAAGAAGAAGGATTATATGCTGGAAGCTGTTCTGAGGCCCGAAGCTTGGACTTGGTGGAAGCCGGAGGAGTTGACAAGGACGACTTCTCTTTCTCCTTTTCCCTTTCTTTCCTCGCAGTCTTGGGCGGTGGTGCTCTCTCGAGAAAGGCCGTACATTGCGCCAGGATGGTTTCGAAAGTGTCCACATCCTCTTGGAGGCCCTTGCGACTACCGACTTGGGGGAATTCGATGCGCGTGAAGGCGCCGCTATCGTGACCCAGATCCCATCTCGGGATGAGGTAGCTTGTGGGCGGTTGGTGGTAGATCTGCGTAGTCGCAGGTAAAGGAATGTCCAATTCAGGAGGTAGATGCAAATGGAGATAGAAGTCTTCGGCAGGTGCTCCGTCCTGGCTATCGAAGGAAGCCGAATTGGCGAATGAGGAGGAGGACGTTGGGACCATCAACAGCGACAATGTTTGTGGTCCAGCAGGCGTGAGTGATTCCTCCTTCCCGTAGGCGAGGTGGTAGGCCGACACGCCGGGAATAGCGTATAGTAACCTAGGATCCTATCGGGGGCGTCATGTCAGTGCCGCGGACAGTGTCGCATCATAGGATGCGGCAGACGATGCAAAGCGCGCCAACTTACATTGTGTCCGGATGCCATCTTCAACGGGTAAGATGACAACAGTGCAGAATGTAGCGAATGGATAGGTCTCGTATTTGGTATTTGAGTGACTCTAGGTGTATGATAGTGTATTGTATGATATTGGTATGTATCCAGGAATGGCCGTGTGTCGACTACGACCACGACTACGACTACGACTACGACTACGGCCAAAGGATGTGAATTGTTTAGCGCAGCCAACAGGAATAAAGAATGGGACCTGTCACTCGGTCACTCCCTGCGTATGCGCACAAGGACACATGATCCGCCTAATGTCTGGGCATAGTATGAAATGAGAGGCTTGGAGCGCTTAGAGACAAGCGCTGTGTGGTTGCAAGGCTGGAACTTGCAAGAGTTACGAGAGGCCTCACAGCGACGTCATTGGGTGATTTGCCCGTGATCGCCACTTTAGTCCCTGCCTAACTGTTACACACCAAAGGTAGGATAGTGATACATATATATATATATATATATATATATATATATATATATATATACCTTATAGATATATACATATGTATATAGTATAATAGTATATATGCATAATAGTATATAGTATAATAGTATATATGCATATATGTATATATGTCCGTATGTTGGAAGCACGTATACATCCATATGGGTACGAGGACATCCCGTCGTGACATACATAAAGAGAAGTTGACGTCTTCCTACTGTACATGTAGGTACATATCGGCGTCTAATTTGCTTGTTAGGTACCTACACGCAGACAGTGAGGGGCAGCTTGCACCTCCCTGTGGGGGGCGAGGGGTAGATGGTGTGAGAGAGAAAAGAGAGGAGTACGCGTAACAACCCAAGGCTTCCTCTCTGCCTGTCTCCCCCTCGAGCCCCGTGTGTCAGGGTTGGTGATACCGAAAGGAAATCTTTCAACAACGTCCAGCCATCGGTGACCAGTGAAAAAAACATTTAGTGGTTAGTTCTTATATTCAGCCACCATTACGCGCAACACCTAAGGTCCGAGGATAAGTCGGCAGGTCGGTGGCGATAGAACACACCGATAATAACATCCGAGGCAGCAGGGTAGCAGGGCAGCAGGGCAGCAGGGCAGCAGGGGGCAGCTCGAGATCAAGATCAAGACCAATCGTCCAATGTCTTGATCGAGAAAGCCGCTCCGGCTACTTTGTCTCAAAAAGAGCCCGGAGCTTGCCAGGAGAAATGATATTCTCAACCTGATAGCCAGCCCGCACAGCAGACGTGCAGATCGAAACCGGGCAAATCGAAACCGGGCAGAATCGAGGGCAGGACGGGAGACCAACTAGACCGGTCACAGCTGTCCGCTAGATCTTAGCATCGGTCAACAATCAACAGTCAACAGTCAACAGTCCTTTGCCAGAGTCGGACACATCATTTGTCATGGTCATAGCCGAGAGAATTCTGGCATTTAGCAGATGTCGCCAACATGTTTTATTCGACATCAAGTTCCAATTCCTCGGGTTCAGACTCGGTCAAGCCCCCACGGAACGCGGATGCACGTGCTGATGATTGGGCCGGGATACAAGAGCATCCCGAGAACCGACAAGGCCGCTATTCACGTTGGGACTGGAAACTGGCAGACTGGGACGTGTTACCCAAAGCCTGTAATAACGACCGCCAAGTTGATGACCTATGTAGGTAATCCATTCGAGTCCCACTGTTCGCAGTCGCTGAGTGTAAATGCTTCGGTAACCAAGGCTCCTAGGCACTAGGCTCCTAGGCTCCCAGGCTCCCAGGCCCCCAGGCCCCCCTTGTCACTCGAAGCCGAAAGTAGCCAAGGGCAAGCTTTACTCCGCGCAAATAGGCGATTAAATATCTGCCTTAGGTGCTGACGGGAAGGGTAGCATCTACGCCATCGGCCCGTAGATATAGATATGTCAAGTGAAAACAGCTTACCGCCTACCCTCGCCTACCCTCGCCTACCCTCGCCAACGGCCAACGGCCATGGCGTATGTCTTTTGCTCAATCTGCAGCATCATACGTTATTATGGCATGCAAAATAACATAGCCGCTCCCGCCGCCATCCGCAGCCTCCGTCTCGTAGTATTTTGTTATCGCCATTTCAGTCGGAGATGTGATCTATCACGAATCCTAGAATCTGCGGACTTCTTTTTAGGGAACCCTTCAAGGGACCCCCCTCCACCGCCCACTCTGCCACTGCAACGTGCAGATTGAGCCTGTCGGGGGCCAGCAACCGCGGCCTGTGCGCTGCGATGGGTGCTTTCGATCCAGCCCAAGCCGCTGATTCATTGGACGACGATTAGAAAGCCGATCCTCGTCCATCTAACGCTGTTAGCTTGGGTAGATGGGTCTCTACCCGACCCGTCCGTGTCCGGGGAACTTAGCCCTGGACTCCCAGACTCCTCGAGTGGTCTTCTAGACTGGCGCTGCCCGCCTGCCCGCCTGCCCGCCAACAGCAAGCTTCTTCCCTTCCTCCAGTGCCCACCTTGAAGTTGATACTGTAACCCATCCCATCTTATCCCCCGTCCACCAATATCAAATCGAGGCTCGCAAGGTCGTTGCACCTTTCTGGGGGGTTGTTCTTCCATTCATTGTATTCCGCATCTTTTACCTATTCGTACAACCTCAAGCTTAATCGATCTATTCCTAACTCATGCCACGGGTACTGATGCCATATTGCTTTCTCGCCCATAGCCCTCCAGTAATACTTTGTACCGGTAGTGTGCTTGAATGCTGCAAAACGACGCGGCTCTGCAATAGTCGAAATAAGGAACTTACAACCACCGCACCCTCCATCTCGTAGCTAACGAGTCGCGCGAGTAACGGATAGTCGCAGCTTTAGTCGCAGCTCTACGACGCTGTAGCACCTTGCCAGGATTTGCGTCTAACCATTCGGCACGAGTGAACCAAGATTCAGAAGGGGGGCCCTTTGGAACACAAGGTCCGGGTTTTCTGTTACTCAAGCCTCCCTGGGTATGCGAACGCAACCATCATCGCTCGAGCTTAACCTTCTCCAAAACATCGTGTTCGACGCCGAGTCGTTTCGGCGACGCACCTTGGGCCTCGCGGGCCGTTTACACCTCCTCGAAATCGTTGGGGTCTATCTTAGACCCAGCCGCCACAATTTCCACTCCACTCCGCATCCAGTCGATACTTTCCCCTCCCGATCGGTCTGACGCCGATGAAAGTTCGAATATAGCACATTACCAGTCTGCCCCGAAGAGTAAATTACCTCAGATTTACTCTTCCGCTAGCAATACCCCGAGACCCCCGACTTCGCCGATACCTCCTGAACGGCAACATCTCAGTGCCGAACTATCGCGGGGTGGGCCGTTTGGAGGTGCCGGCGCTCGGGGGCTTGGGGATGACGAGGCCAGGACCATGGTAGCGAGTAGTGAGGGGAAGAAACCCTCAAAGATGCGGCCCCCTATGCGCTCGAGTGTCGCCTGCACGCGATGTAGGAAGAGTAAAATAAAGTGTATGTCACTCAGGCCGCCTCCTCCTTTTCACCACCCCGTGCATGTGACGAGGGAGACGGAGAAAGGGAGAGATATCTCATCCTCCCAGGAGTTACAAGACTGCAGTCTCAGCAAAATATTGACCTTAGGGGGTATGATAGTCTGTTGCTAACAGGGACCCAGGTGAGAATCATGGCGGTATTTCTCCTTGTGATAGCTGCGTCAAAACGGGAAAGCAGTGCGAATTTAATAAGCCTGATCCCCCTCCTCCTCCGAAGAGGACCGATCCACCTACAGGAGTTAGGCAAGAGCGAGATGGAGGCTCGGATAGAAAGAAGCTGAAAAAGATCGACGACATATCTAAAGGGGATAACCAAAAAGCGAGTCTGTATGCTGAAGAAGTGCTTTCTGCATCGTTCTTGACAGAAGACTTATGGGAACAAATACTGGATCTCTACAAACTGCATTTTGCTCCCGAGCTTCCCTTCTTACACCTGCCAACCATGAAAGAGAAACTTGGCCGGAAAATAAAAGCATCGCAACCAGTCAATAACTCAGAGCTCAATTTGGTCTTGTTAGGTGTCCTGACTCTGACTGCACGCTTTCACCCCGATCTCGTCAAGTATGTCGCACATATTTGCAACAATCCGCCCGGAAACGTCAGGACCCGACCTGTTCAGACGCAGCTGGATCCTGCTGCTGCGTCTGAATACTATGCTGATACTCTCACCATGGCCTTAGGCTCCCTACGAACCATTATGAAAGTTGCGTCCGTCGAAAGGGTCGCGGCATTGCTCATGTTAGGGCTGTACGAATGGAGTCAAACGGATCCTAAGTCCGGAGGGCTAGGCGCTTGGATGTACGTCGGCGTTGCTATTAGGATGGCACAGTATCTGAGGCTCGGTTTTGGAGACATGTCCGAGTCCGGAGATACCCATAGCAAACCCGCGGAACTCCAGCGGAGGGGCTCATTTCAGCAGTCCCAGGTCGCCTTAGACAAAGAGACCAGGCGGCGGACCATGTTTAGCTGCTTCATTTTGGATCGCATGCTATCTTGCGGTAAGGAGCGGGTCTCCATGGTAAACCCGGAAGACCTTCAAATCCAGCTCCCATGCTCCGAAGATAAGTTTGACCTGGCCATGGAGGTACGTACAGGCTTTCTCAGGGACAGAGTACGACATGGTTTGGACGACAGTGTTTTAAGCCGGTTTATCCAACTGGTGGATATATGGGGAGAAGTCTCTAGGTTCAGCTCGGAGGGTGGTCGTCTAATCAAAAGAGAGGCAGATCGCCCGCCGTGGACAAAGGAGAGCACATTCTTCCAACTAAATGAGAAGCTCGCAGAATTCGACGCCGAACTTCCAGGTACCTTCACTTTCTCGCGGTCCAATTATTTCAAACATGAGAACCACCAAGCTTCCAGCGCTTTTGTGTTGCTGCACATGCTAAGATGCGTGTCCTTGATTATGCTTCATCGAGAGTATATACCTTTCGTGCCTATTCGCAGTAAATGTCCCGAAGGGCCACTCGACGACCCAATACCCCCGACGGCTCCTGGCGGATTCTGGATATCAAGCGCGGAGCAGGTATTCAAAGCATCGCGGGAGATTGTCGACCTGATCGAGATTTGCCAACGGAAGAATAAGTTGCCCCAGTCGACCATTGTGGTCTTCGCAATCTGGACTGCTGCGTTTTGCGGGCTTTACGCACGACATTTTCCTCAGATGGACACTGAGAAGCACATGTTGAACTATGATTTCGAAGACAGCCGACAAGACGAGTCTGTATCGGAAGTATTCAGGCGAGGATCGGTTGCATTCGCATTTGTCACGCTTCAGAAGATGTCCACGTGGCAAAAGCTGGCCTCCACGTACGTGACGATCCTGCGGCAAATGGACAAGTACTTCGACACAATTAAGAAAGACTACTTCCGATTTCACGCCAAGGCCCGCAAGGCAGGAGAAATGGCGGTGCGGGTTCGAGAGGGCGGCACCTCGGGCGGACTTGAAGAGTACAGTACCATGCCCATACTGAAAGACTTTGGAATCCTCCATCCCGAAGACCACGACACTGTCGACAGCTCGGATCGTTCATCGCCAAACGCGATAGACCACAGGCCCTCGTCGCAAGCGGGGGCTTTCGCCGCATCAACGGCGAAGAGCAGCTCAAAACCTACCCAACCCGGATCCTTCACAGCAATAAATCGCACTCCGGCCACGCCAGCACCGGAGACCGGGCATCCGTTCAGCCATGGGGGAGGATATCCAACTCTGCACCCGGAGGTAGCGTATGCCGATACTTGGAGATACCACAGCAGTGCTCATCAGCAGCTACCGCCACCTTCTCAAATTTACTCCACGTCGGAGGCGATGCTCGATTCTACTTCTATCGCGGCCGAGGCTCACGACCGGGCCTTTGGGGACTCGTTCAAGAAGGAACAATCACGCCGTATTGGGACGATAGGGGATCTCGGATACTTCTCGAGCGGCGATCCTCATGTCGCCATAGCCGATATGCCCTTTGGAGACGCATCCTACATTCCCGCCTTGGAGGATTCGTCCTACTACCTGCAAATAGGGGAGTATTAAGCTACAACTTCGGAACCTGTCCGACCCCCCACCTGTCAATCCTCTATGTCGGTGGAATTCATGCGAGAGGCGAAGGGCGTTATCCAGCCATTAACTACGGAATCTTTGGGCCGGGCGTATTGGAAATGGCAAAGGGAAAAGACGGGACTCGCAAATAAGGCGTTAGCGGTGCCAGATGGGTAGCGTCAACTTGTACAGGTTATTATCAAGGGGTGGAGCAGGATTATAATGGGTTTTTTTTTTCCTTTTTTTTCTTTTCTTAGATATCCAGGAGAGTACGTAGGATATTACGACTACTCGGCAGTGTGTGAATGTCCAAATATACCGATATTTATCTACGAATCCAAAACTTGCTATATTTCCCCGTGGCTATCGGATCGAAAGGGGCAGCACGTAACACTCGCCCCACCATAAGGCAAAAGGTGACTCTGGCCGAGCATCGAGTCTTGCATCGCGGGTTATGATTGATTACGTAGCTCCCCTGCAAGCTGCAACCTGCAAGATGCCTAGATGGACAACAAAACCAGGATTCGACCGCAGCTCCTTCGATAACGCGTTATCCGGCACACGCCATACACGGAAATACCTGCTGAACGCTTTGATCCAACCTTCAAATATCTCCGGGTCCCGAAGCTGTTGCGCGACCAAACAGACGGCTGGCCTGTCAGCGCTGCTCTCATCGGCCCGCCCTAATCTACACGCGTCAGCGCAGGTTTGCACCAATGGTTTGATTAGCGTATCGTTGTAGATGCAGTCGCAAGCAACGACGGCATCGAAGTTCTTGACATTTCCGTCTCCTGTGAGCGATGGTGTCACCTCGTCGAGTTCCCAGTCAAGAGGAGCGAATCGCAAGTTAGCCTTAGATAGAACAATCGAAGGCTTTCCTCTGCGCTTCTGGGAAGCATTCCCTACTTGTTTTGAGTTCAATAAGAGACTATTTTCGCCAATATTTTTTTCTACTAGCTTCGCAACGTAAGACTGGTCCGTTAGAGTGTATCGCGCAACTAGCGGCGCCACTACCAGACCGACGAGGCCGGATATTCCGCATCCCAGTTCCAGAACGGCGGAAGAGGATGATAAAACACCAGTTGTGCAGAGCAAATTGTCGGAAGCGGCCAGCCAATCGGCTACGAGCGGCGTGATTTTCCACACGACAGCACCAGTTGTGCTTCCCGGCCGGTTTAAAATGGTCGGAGACTGATGGATGACGAAGTCTTTGCCAGCAACATTCAAGTCGAGCGTGGCTGAATGAGGATCCACGAAGCCCAGATTTTGGGATGGAATGTCCTGAGAGAAAAGCAAGAATGTTTCTGGTGATGACGGTGTTAGTGGACGAAACTGGCGGACAGAGAAGGGGTCTTGCCTTCTTCAGGATCTAATATCTCAGGCCCGAGCCGATCGAGCAGGGAGCTGAGAACCATCTTGGTTTGGCCGTGGCCCCTGACGCGCAAGACTAAAGCCACATTGTCAGGTGAACTGCATCTTGATTTGCTATCAACTGCAGCATCAACTGCAGCAGCATGTTGTATATGCCGGCAATCGAAAGACTCGCTCACAAATAGTACGTGTACGTGTACGTGTACGTATACAGGGATTGAAGATCTTTTATAGATCTGAAACTTGGCTGCAAAAAGTTGCGGCTTATCATCTGTGTAGGTAGTAGGTAGGATTTTGCAATGTCTTGGCCAAATTGCCCTGAATACCTGAATACCTATTCGAAGCGGTTTCGTCTTTGGATGCCAGCCCGAACTCCGATGCGTCATGCATTGGATGATCGCGTAACTGCAACGTCGTTTAGCTGGCTGCAGGGGAGTCACATTCACTCGCCAAGAAGGGAAAGCAATGCCCCCTTTGGAAGTGCGTTATGCTACTTCGTAGAGAAATGAAATAGAGAAAAAATTGTTGAAGAGGTGCAATGAGGCATGGATATCATCCACTACTACATATGTTAGGTAGGTAAGATACATACCTGGTATGTAATGCAGCTAGGAGGTAAAGTACATACTATGTACCTAGCTTGGTGCCGTAGCTTTGGGCTACGGGACACTAACCCGCGTACATATCGGCAACTCAAATTGGCAAGGCGGTATGTACAGAGGTACGGGGGTAGTGATGCTAGGTACATACCCCTGGAGGTAGGTAATGCTAGTGTCGTCATGGGGCAAGCTTTGGAAGGAAAGAGAGCTTCGGGACGCTAAAGCAGGCTAGCTGCAAAGCTGCAATGCTGCAATGCTGCATTGCTCACCAATTGGCAATTGCCACTGCAAATGCAAATGCAAATGCCCCAAACCCCAAACAAATCCACCTGCACCTTGAACTTGAGGATTGTAGGATCCGAACCTCTTTTTCTCCCGTAGCAACTAGACAAGTTTTGACGTTGACAAAGTAGCTTGGGACGAGTGAATAAGTAAATGCTTGTGCTTGTCATAGCTGGTGCGACTTTTCATTTACAATTACCTTGAAGGCTCGCCCATATCTGTCTTCGTTTTCCGTCTCCGTCTCCGTCTCGGTTCCTATCCGCTCCTCTTCCCCAACAAAACGTAATCCATCCTATACTCGTTCCAGTCACCTGCGTCACTACCTAAGGACCTCCTCAAACAACATCTTCCACCGAACCGCACAATCGCAACCATGACGACCGAATGGCGAGAGTCAAAATTAAGGAATCAGCTCCTTCAAGCCAAGGCCACCGCTAAGGCCCCATATTCTATCGAGTCCCCTGGCGCCGAAGCTGTTGAGGGCGAGACGAAACCGCGTAGACATCCTTTGACCGCGAACGGACTCATCACGAAACCCGCCGACGACATAAGCACAGTCTACGAGCTCCTACGCGTAAGCGTCGCCAAATATGGTAATGCAAAATGTATGGGCTCCCGACGCCTCGTGCGCACCCACCAGGAGACCAAGAAGGTCAAGAAGATCGTGGACGGCCAAGAACAGGAGGTGGACAAGGCCTGGACTTTCTTCGAGCTCGGCCCTTACGAGTACCTCACGTACAACGAGTTTGAGAAGCTGGTTATGAACATTGGTTCTGGTCTGAGGAAGCTCGGTATGGTCAAGGATGACAGAGTCCACATCTTTGCTGCCACGAGCGCCAACTGGCTTACTGTCTCCCACGCCGCCGCCTCCCAGTCGATGCCTATTGTCACTGCCTACGACACCCTCGGCGAGGAGGGCTTGAGACATTCCATGGTTGCCACCGGTGCCAAGGCAATCTTCTTAGATCCCCATCTGTTGCCTACGCTAGGGAACGTTCTCAAGGACGCCTCAGAGGTGCGCTACGTCATCTGGAATAACCAGAACCAAGTTAGACAGGAGCACATCAACAACTTGAAGAGCGCCTACCCCCATATCACAGTGGTAAGCTTCAAGGAGCTGGAGAAACTTGGTAGAGAGAACCCATATGACCCCGTGTCCCCGTCCCCCGAGGATCTCTGTTGTATCATGTACACGTCGGGGTCTACTGGTACCCCTAAGGGTGTCCCTTTGAAACATAGGAACCTCATCGCCGCTGGTGAGTAAATTTTACGATGGAGGTTATGTGCAAGACTAACCCTGCTATTAGTTGCTGGTGTCAGTGTAGTCGTTCAACCCTTTATTGGCCCTGGCGATAGCCTATTGACTTACCTCCCCCTGGCCCACATTCTCGAGCTTGTCTTCGAGAACGCCTCGTTGTATTGGGGTTCTACCATGGGCTACGGCAATCCAAAAACCCTCTCTGATACCTCAGTCCGCAACTGCGCCGGCGATATTCGCGAGTTCAAGCCTTCTGTCCTCGTCGGTGTGCCAGCAGTATGGGAGTCGGTCAAGAAGGGAATCACTGCCAAGGTTGCTGCTGGTGGACCTGTCGTTCAGAATATGTTCTGGGGTGCATTGGCATTGAAGAGCAGACTAATGGCTACTGGCCTACCCGGATCCGGTCTGCTTGACTCTGTCGTTTTCAAGAAGATCAAGGAAGCCACTGGTGGACGTCTCAAGCTCTGCCTGAATGGTGGTGGTCCTGTCGCAAAGGATACGCAACGATTTATCTCACTGGCGATCGCCCCGATGGTTATTGGGTACGGCCTTACAGAGACGAACGCCATGGGATCGCTCATGAGTCCCCTCGAGTGGTCATCGGAAACGATTGGCTCAATGCCTGCATGTATTGAAGTCAAGCTCGTCGACTTCCCAGATGCAGGTTACTTTGCGACCAACAAGCCTAACCCACAAGGCGAAATCTGGATCCGAGGTGCTAGTGTCATGGAAGAATACTACCAGAACGAGAAGGAAACCGAGGAGAACATAGCCCCTGGCGGCTGGTTTAAGACGGGTGACATTGGTGAATGGGACCCCAAGGGTCACCTGAAAATTATTGACCGCAAGAAGAATCTGGTCAAGACGCTGAACGGCGAGTATATTGCGTTGGAGAAGCTCGAGTCCATTTACCGCTCAGCCCACGTCGTGGCCAACATTTGCGTGTATGCGGACCAGTCCAAGGCCAAGCCCATCGCAATCATCGTACCCGCAGAGCCGGCGTTGAAGAAGCTGGCGGCGGACAACGGAATACAGGGGACGAGCATCGAAGAACTGGTGCACGACAAGAAGCTCAATGGTATCGTACTGAGGGAGCTTCAAGGTGCCGGACGAGCTGGGGGCTTGTCTGGCATCGAGATCATTGAAGGAGTTGCGTTGTCAGACGAGGAGTGGACGCCGCAAAACGTGAGTCACTATGATTTTTCTATAAACTGTCATTCGAAGCTAATCAGCGCGTGCAGGGTCTTGTGACCGCAGCTCAGAAGCTCAACCGCAAAGGCATCCTCAAGAAGTACGAGAAGGAGGTGAAGGATGCTTACGGTTCATCCAGTTAGGTGTTGCCGGATCATGGCCATGTGCCCCGGCCCAACCAAGTAGCGATTTGGAGAGTTCACGTAGATTTCGGCGCACAGCGATATAGTTTCGGAACACGCATGGCGGGAGAATATACACCGGTTGGACAGGTCTAAATTGCAATTGTTCCCAGCAAGCCGAGAGACTACGACGAGTTGTGCTCTCCACTGAGATATCAAGTAGACTGCTGCTTGAGCGTGTTCTTCATGTAAACAATTTGTAGAGAATTATTAATATTGTCAACGCTCGCTACCTTTACTCTAGGCCTTGAAAGATCTAGTCTGTTTTAACTCGTCAGGTTGACGTCGGTATTGCTAAAGATGCTTGGCACCTAGTTCGGAAGCCGTATTAGAATAGAGTGTAGTCTCTTTTACAGTCAGCTGCTGACGTGTAGTTGTGCTTATTATAGCAACCATTGTTTCTTTGTCGTTACTAATAATAACAAAAGTATTGACCGATCCATTCTGAATTTATATTTTATGAGAGGATCAGGACTATTATTCGTAACTACTTTCTTCTATAACACTCCGAGTAATGCCCGCTTACATTATTATGTAAATATTCCGAGTCTGGTTGGACCATACCTAGGCATGTCCAAGGCAGCATCGTGACGGGAACATCCTCACGTCGAGAAAGCAGGTAGGTTGTCTTGGGGCCAAGCTAGATGGAGAATATATCAAAAAAGCTCCGTCTTTACTAACATGCGCGGACGACCAAGTGCAATCTTATATCGACATCGACTGTATGTGTATTAGGCGCCTGTCTGCGGCGCCTCCATCGTGTGGGAATCCGGATACAGCCGACAGAGAACCGGTATAGCCTGACTAGGGTCTGTCCTAGTTACAAAAGGGACGAGGCATATCCTGGCCGAAGCTTGATCATCACATTAGACTATTCTCCCTCTAAGCCAAATCCGGGACTTGGTCGAACATACAACAGCCTTCATCCTTTCTCTTGGTAAAATAGATGCCCGTGTAGGAGACAGGAAAGGGAAATAACACGGCAGCGAACCCCCCATAACGGGGACTCTTGCGATACGACGCTGTTGTCAACCTTTCTCTTCTTTTTCTTCGTCTTCTTCTCCAATCCATATACTCTACCGATTCCCCCATGTTCCTACAGTTCTTCCATCTGGAGCGCCTCATCTCTACCCGAACATCTTTCCCCATGAAGACGGAAAATTACACTAGCCCGTCATATAGAGATAGCGCTGAGACGATGGTCTCGTCACGTTTGCTGCCTTCCTTGAACTCCTCCATGTCTAGACTGCCATTCTCATCTTTATCCATCATGCGGAAGATCTTCTTAACGCGCTTTTCGGGGGTATCTTCGTCTTCGGGGAGCTTCACCATCGAACCGACCTATTTTAAGCCACGTTAGCAAGAGACGGTTCCGCTGATAGCTCTAGCACGGCATATCCCTACCATCTTGTAGATCGCTTCTACAATCTTGAGCATCTCGTCATAGCTAATCTTGCCGTCACCATCGATGTCGTATAATTGGAAGGCCCAGTCCAGCTTGTCCTCCATCTTACCCCGACTCGTGACGCTTAGGGCGCAGATGAATTCCTTGAAGTCGATGGAACCGGATTTGTCCGAGTCGAAAACGTTGAAGACATAATCTGCGAATGAAGACGGATCACCGAACGGAAAGAATTGCCGGTATATCTTCTGAAACTCCTCCTTCGTAAGCATACCCGACGGGCAATCCTTTAGGAAACCTGATATAATGAGCACAAAGCCGCGTATCCGGATAGAGCTACGTGACATGGCAGCCAGAGCAGGGGAGAAGGCGGGGACCACTGACCCTTGTACCATTGCTGTAGCTCTTTCTTGTCGAAATGCGTGGATTGCTGGAGCTCGGCCAATTGCTCCTGGGAGAGTTTCGACTGACTGGATAGCTCACATTAGTCAATGCTATAGAGTGTGGCCCCGAGGTGATAATAAAGCAATATGTCTGGCGTCTCCTGACACGGTTGCACGGAGGGGTAGGAATTCTCGCATTCGCGCAGCCGCAGACAATGATACAAGGCCGGCCAAGGCGGACTCACTTTTTGCCCATCTTCGTTGTTGTCTCGTAGCAATAATACAATCGATGCGGACTATATCGCTCTCTCTCTCTCTCTCCTTCTCTTTCGAATGTATGTAGGAAAGGTTGGTACGATGTAGGCGTTTCTCGTCAAATCTAGCGAGGGCGAGAGCGAAGGCGAACGGGGGGGGGGACCGTTAATGCGACAAGTTGCTTTGAACGATGGCAAGGTGGGGTTGTCGCAACGGCGAAGATAACAAATAAGTTCCGACTACCACTAGGGAGGGGAGGTCTCAGTCGCAACGGAGCTGGTAGGAGGGAGGAATGAAGAATGAATAAAAGATCGAATGGCGGGCAAAGTTGCGCCCCAAACAAGAGGGGGGGAGAAAACAAAAGAAGGAAGTCAAGATATACTGCAGCGGGATAAGTTTGTGTAATCTAGATGTATTTGGCTGCGGCGACCTAGGCAGGCAGTAGAGCAGTACCGCCGCAATGATGCTTCGTAAGAGCTCTCCGAGTAACGTGGTAGGCTAGTTTTGGCTGGCTTGGCTTTGCGGGATCGAGGCTGGGCTCGCGTGCTAGGTCACAATAAGGCGGGCTCGAAAGGGGATTGGACTGTGATACGCAGGTATTAGCTGGGACGGGTCGCAATTTGATGAAACTGGTTCACACATGCAAGATGACCGACTACACGGGAGACAGAAGGGAGTGGGCCAGGCATCACTTACATGATGGGGTCTTGGGTCTTGGGTCTTCGGGAGCGAGGAACAGGTACGTCGATCACTAGGAACTAGGAACAACTGCGACGACGTAATGCAGAGGCTTTGTATCTAAGAGACCAGACAGCCAGACAGCCAGACCCTATAAGCGTGGTCCGTATGCGAGTATGCTGTATATGCGGAGTGCGATGCGGCAAATAGAATGCTTCAGGAAGACGAACAGAAAAACGAGTGGGTGCAAACGTCATCCCATTTCCTTGTTGAGAAGGGAAGAGGTTCAGGGTTCAGAGTTCAGACAGAAGAGGGGAGGGAGATGATTATCGAGCAAGTCCTCTCTAGGTTAGTGTCCAGCGGGGTATTTCTCACCTATCACCTACCTATTATCTTACCTAGGCCATGTTTTAGATCATTCCAAGTGGGAAGCTGGTTTAACTCTATACACGCACTTTAGGTACATTCCTGGTAGGTACATACATACCTTAGGTATGTACATATGTAGGTATGTAGTAACCGATGACGCCAACAATACAAGCAGCTTGGATGGATCAAGTATCAAGTATGCGCATGTAGATTCCCAGATATCAGACAATTCATATACCGCCCCTAAAATATGGCTCAGTAAAATACGCTATCTATAATGCTTTATTTGACCTGACACCTCGCCCAAAGCTTGTCCATCTCGTTCATTCGTCACCCACAGCCCTGCACTCGTTTCGCTTGTCGTGAGAATACCCTCAGGGATCAAATCGAGTCGTTACCCAGCTGATGAACTAGACCGCTATATTCTCCAAGCCGAACGTCTTGAAATACGGGGCTCTCAACGGATGGTAGGGACGGCTTAACCGACAACTGTTTTCTGGCTTAAGCTCTCAAGGAACCCGCCAAGATCGTCCTTCCGAACCTCGACAACGCAATGCTCGAAGCTGTCGATCCGTACTCGGGCATTCGTCTCGTTAACAACATCTTGAAATGCGCTGCCAAACCTGTTTAGCCCGTAACCACGATCTTTCCGTTCCTCAATCTCGTCCTCAGAGTCGGAATCCGAGTCTTCGCTCGCCTCGGACTCTGTCTCTTCGTCGTCATCTTCGTCCCCGGCTGCGGCCCTCGCTGCGCGTTTCTCTTCTCTAATCTTTTCTTTGTTTTGTCGCTTCCGCGCTCGTTCCTTCGCCTTGGCTTCTCTAGCTGCTCGCTTTTCTTTTGCTGCTTCCTTATCCAGGAAGGCTAGGTCAGGACCGCCGCCGCCGCCGGTGCCAACGACAACGTAGACGCCCCGTTTCTCATTCAAGCTTGCCACCACGAGCGGCGTACCCCGACCGCCGTGTGCTAGCTTGCCGTTGTCGTCTTTCTCTTTCTCTGAGAGAGCCTCGCCGACCCATACAGCAAGTTTCGTGAGCGCTGCCGGATGAGTAAATAGAGCGACGTCTGGCCCGTCCTTAATGACACAAAGGCGGAAAGCATGCAGATGCTTGATTTGTCGTTTGCATATAAGTGAGCTTCCCGTACGGAAAATGGCCTTGAGAAGGTACTTTGCTATGGGTAGGCCGAGTTTGAGTGCATCGATGCTAGACTATGTTAGCCCTCCCGAATGGTAGTTCACGCTGCTCATCAACTTACTCTTCGAGTGCATCGTATGCTTCCCAAAACCGACCAACCCATTCTTGCGACTCGGCCGCCCCACCATCATCTTCCGGATCCTGCGTCTGGCTTGCCCACATGTAGCCATCATCGTTAAGCATAGCGCTGTTTTTACCCACCTCAAGCATAGCACCGATGATCACTCCTACGTCTTGTGCACTAAGGGTTGCTCGCCAACCCCAGCTTCGGACGAATCCCCATCCATCTTTGGCGCCGGCTCGATCCCTACCGTCCGTATCCACTGCGGGGACCATGTCGTCGAGGTTATAGAGAGACGCATACTTGAGAAGTTTGGTCCGTAGCTCCTTTTTCAGTAGCATGTCCATGTGTGTATAGTTCTGCTTGCATTGGACGAGACTCACGCCCATCTTAGCAAGTAGCTTATGTAGACGTTTCAGGCCAGTATCATTCCAAGTGTGTAGCCTTGAGAAAAGGTATGGTGAGTGTATCATACTGTCGTAGAGACTCCAATGCCTGATTAGCAAAAACTTCGGCTCGGGAGATAACCGAATACTTGTATCTTCCGGATCTCGAGCAGTAGTTGGGATAACCCCGGCGCTATCTGCCGACGGAAGTCTTCCTATGGCTGGCGGATTAAGGCGCCGCACCTCGTCTCTTAGAAGTTGTCGTATCCGAGCACCGCGAACTCCCATCCAGCCATTCGTCGGTTTGGCGTCAGAACTTCGGACTGAAACAGCGAGGCCGGCCGAAGATCGACCATATAATTCCATTGATGTGACGCCGACGATTGTTAGCCAAAGCAAATCGTTGTCTTCCCTCCCTAGCTCTGACGCCAAAGAATAAATCATGGCGCTAATGGGCTCGGAGTATGAAGATCCCATGCGATAGTATTTCCGAAGTATACTCTCGTTTTCATTTCGCATTTTCAGTAGCCGCCTTCGAAGAGTACGAGCCGACGGGCCCTTAGCGGGTTGGGCTCCGGATGGTAGGTTCTCTGTATCATCCGATCTAGCTATGTCGGAATCCCGTATCGATATTAACCCCCGCTGAGAAGGGCGTCGGGGCGATTCTGGAATAGGAGTTGACTAAAACATGATCAGTGATACGCGTATCATTTGGTACGAGGGCATCATACAGAATTGCTTCTTCTCCGCTGTCGCGGTCGATCCTCCTCCTCGCCGCTGCTCTCCTCATCTTGATCTGACCAAGATTTTCTCTTCTGGCCAGAGCGGGGCGGCTCATCTTCTGTTCCATCCTCATCCTCGGAGTCGCTATCCCCATATAACTCACCATCATCTTCAATGTCGGGCATGTCAAGCAGTGCCAGGTAGGCCTCACGCTCCGTGTTCAATCCCTCTTCAATATCACCGTCATCGAAGACCACGATTCCACCTTTCCCAGGCTTATATGAACGACTAATCCGGCCGGAAACTATGCCATCAGGCGCACGCGCTTGGTAAGTTGCCCTCGCTTCCGAGGCTGGTTCTAGGGGGTATCCGCCAAAGACATTGCCGAGGTTCCAGGGCCGATGAGAGTCGATGACCCATACTTCCACGCCGTTGAAATTCGATTCCTCGCCTTCAGCTTCGAGTCCTAGAATGGTGCCCATATCGACCATGCCTCCTACACCAAGACATACGACAACCCCACCGCTTCCACCACGCGTCTCCATCATGGGGCTGACGAGCTCCTGGCCTGCGCGTTCGAGATCGCCATACCCGGCTATAGGGTGGATCTTGTGCGGAATATAATCATGTTTAAGGAGCCGAGTAAGGATGCGGCAGGCACAGAGGGCATCGGGTTCGAGGGCGACGAGAATAAGGACCGGGGGAGATAGCGGGTGTCGAGTATTTTGAAGATGAGTATAAAGCTTCGATATGAGATCGCGTGGCAGATACATAATTAAAGAGTACCTGGACGCGTCTTCGAATAGACTACGGCGGCAAATTCATAGGATCGGTCGGAGGAGTATGCATACAGGTACGTGGTTGACAACCCAAAGGGGTAGGAAACGCGACAGAAGTTAATGCGACGTATTAACTAGTCGCTCGAAATATCGAGAATGTCTAGAACGGGATGCCCTGACGTTTAACAGGTAGTTCAAGTAGTTGAAGTAGTTCGGTATCAATACTGTGAAGTTGTGGTATTTGGGGGTGGAATTGGCCAAGTTTAATGTGGGACGTGGGCGCGATGTAATAAAGTGTTGATGGCTAAGACGCGCTGCAAAGTGGATATGGGTAGACGCGATTTGGTTCTTGGCAGGTGCGTCCAGCGTTGAGCATTGTAGTACTGGGGGCCCCACTACCTAAGGTCAGCAGATGGCCCAAAGGTGATTGGAATAATTATGCGCTTAGACGAATGAATACATGGAATATTCAGACAAAAATAACAAGCCCCATCATCCAAAAGAAATCAATTAGAAATAATAAATATGCAGATACCTATTAAAAATGAAAAAGAATATTGAAGAGAGGGAATGCAAAATTGAAATTTCGACACGAGCAGGATTCGAACCTGCGCTCCCGAGGGAAATGCCTTAACAATCTTTTATAGAGATAGCAGGGCATCGCGTTAACCACTCCGCCATCGTGCCAGAACCAGGCTGTGGCCTTAACCAGTTTGTGATAACATGGCCTGTAATTAGTGCTTATATCGTCTACCCCGCTTCTACACTATAGTGCAGTACCCACTAACACCTACCCTACAGTGATGGCTCCTAGAGTGCATGTCGCTATAGTCAGTTCTTTTCAGTTCCCAAGTATTAATGCCAGTATGATGCCATCTTTTATAACTTGCACCACCATATGCTCATATACATGTGCTTCTTATACCGATGCTCGTTATCAACTCTAGTCCGTGTTTACGTTTCCATTATCTTGGAAGAAAAGAGACAACCTCTTGTCTGTCATCTGAAGGATGCATTATCCTACCTCCAGTGTAACAGCATGTGAACATGTCTTCAGCATCTTCGAAAGCGCAGCTCCTCAGGTCTTGCACCGAGGCAGCCCAATCAATCCGAAATGAGTGCAATTCCATACTATCGGCAGAGGGGCATTCCAAGGAATCTTCGTTAGTAGGATGCGGCCTAGCATTGGTTGATCTGCTTTTCCGGCAAGCGGCTCAGATCAGTGTTTGCTACCAAGAGTTGCAACTCGCAGATTCTACAGCAGCCATGGTTCCTTCAGAAAAGCGTGTGCTTGTACTGAAACGATTAGACGACATAATCTCCATTTCTTACGCCAAATTCTACGCTTTTGTTTTCAGAGACCTCCCTACCTGCTGGCGACAACTGTATACCGACGCAAGCATCCTGAAGTTTTGCCTTGTGTTTCTCCAGTCCCCCTGTCTATATGGCCAAGCTGCGGGTACCGAGATGTACCAGGCGCCCCCTGACGGGACAGGCTGTGAGCTCGATGAGCTCGTGAAGATCCTTGACCTCGCCTTGATCTTAGCCGGTGCTGCTGGTGAGCAGAGAGGTAGGAAGTGGGTGAATAATACTTTTGAACTACTTCACGTAGTCTGGAGAGAGACGATTGCTCCTAAGGATACGTTTACCCTCGAGCCCCCTAAGAAGAGAATGAAGCTGGCACACGCCCTGAAAGTAGCTTCTTCGGGTAATGATGTCGGCATAGAAGATGCCTTTTCTGTTACCGAACCATTCACACCTCCTGTAAAGCATCCCATTGAACGTGTCGATGATCTTCCTATGGAGGCATTTCAGGCATATATGGACAATGCCCAGGACGTCAAACTCGGGCCTAAGCCCCTTATAATCCGTGGCAGCATTCGTAACTGGCCAGCCTTAACCACAAATCCCTGGAGCAAGCCATCTTACCTACTCTCGCGAACGTTTGACGGTCGCAGACTAGTACCCATTGAGATTGGCCGCAGCTACGTGGACGAAGGCTGGGGCCAGAAGATAATCGGCTTCGGCGAGTTCCTTCGTGAGTACATCGACCCATCCTTAGGGAGAGCTCAATATAGCTCCAGCGGCAATCATGTATCTACTGCGTACCTGGCTCAGCACCCATTATTCACGCAGCTCCCCTCTCTGCGGAACGATATCCTCATCCCGGATTATTGCTACACAGCACCACCGCCACACCCAACGGATCATGGTATTGACCAGCCTGAACTCGACGATCCCCTTCTCAACGCCTGGTTTGGCCCACCAGGCACCATTACACCATTGCACAACGACCCATATCATAACATATTGACACAAGTCGTTGGGCGTAAATATGTGCGTCTCTATTCGCCATCGGATACGGAACACATGCAAGCACGGGGAAGAGAGAACGGGGTCGAGATGGGAAACACGAGCTTAATGGATATTGGAGTGGTTGAGGGATGGGATGAGGTGTCTGACAACGATGGTCGATATGCCCGGGAAGACCTCGACGCATTTAGAAAGGTGCCGTTTCTAGATTGTATCCTAGAACCCGGTGATGCTCTCTACATCCCAATTGGATGGTGGCATTATGTCCGAGGATTGAGCGTGAGCTTCAGCGTGAGCTTCTGGTGGAACTGACAATTATTTCCCAGCTGTTCCGAATCTCCTAGGCTCTTCCGTTCTGACGGTTCTTAGGGTTCTTAGGGTTCTTAGGGTTCTTAGATGCCTAATATATCACGGGTTGTGTTATTAACTCCATTGAAGCGCGCTTGATCTATATCGTATCACACCATATCCCTTCTAGACTTGTAATTTATGCTTTGGTATGCGATTAGACAGGATTACCTGCTTACCGGGATGAGCGACATACTCAAAATCCACACACAACTACGACATTATCTACCTAGGTACCTAATATATTTTAGGCACCTATATTTATGCGATAACGATAACTCGTTACCTCTACTGTAATGCAAGGTAAAGACGCAGGACAAATCCATCGACCAGGCAGATGATAATACTTTCTCTTTTTGTGTCCGTATTTGTTTTCAGTCTGTCATTGCGAGGTAGCAATGAGACGCGCGAAATACCTCGGTTCCGACTTATAACCACAGCACCAGAGACAGATCTGTTCAAGTATGGACGCCCCCGATCAAGATCGAGATGTGCTCCTCCAGAAGTTCTCAGTAGACCTAGTCTCCGATTTTGATCGTTCTCTTGTACCTTTTCTGAAGAAGCCCAATGGTCAACTTCGGAGACGCGTACGAATGAGAGAAACGGCGAGATTGATGTCTCATGTGAGTGTGACCCCGTTGGCGTGGCAAGAAAAGGAGGACTAATACGTTATCAAGGTGTTGGAACCATTTCAAGAGCTCCCTCAGCTGCTTGATCCGCATCTACCCAAATGGTTGCCGGTACTAGCAGAAGCATACTTGGGGTGCTTGCAAGACCGTCGGAGATCCAGACCGTTATCTATGCGGTCCCAACTTCTACTCCCGCTCTCTAATGCAATATGTAAAATTCTCTATACCTTCTGCAAAATTCGAGGAGAAAAAGTTATCGTGAGATTCCTGAATGTAGAGACGAGATACCTAGAGCTCTTGCTGCTCGCCCTCGAAGAATCCGAGCGCACGCTTGATTCTGCCGCCTCGTGGACCTGGCACGAAAGGTACATCGTCTTGCTATGGCTGTCTCAACTGTTCTTCGCCCCTTTCGATCTTTCAACAATATCGTCTGGTGATGCTGACGATCTTGATCAATTTGTCGTCCCTGGGTTCGAGTGGCCGCCACAAATACCCGGTATCACTTTAAGAGTCATTCCTCTAGCTACCAAATACCTCGCATTGCCCGGCAAAGAAAGAGACGGAGCCAAGGCCCTCTTGGTACGTGTCGCGATGCGAAAAGACATGCAGGAGCTAGGTGTCTTGGATTCTCTCATCCACTGGGCTCTGTGGACACTGAAGCCGTTGAAGGACGTGGCAGCCGAATCTCCGTATTATTATATTGGCGCGTTGTCATTCTTAGCCGGGATCCTAGGTGCTTCTGCAGATACCTCCATCATGGATCCGCATCTGTCTACCGTTTTCCATGCTACTCAGGCTATAGCTGGAGAGGCAAATCCCGTCTTCGACGTCATCAACGGCTCTGCGCTCGCTCGTAAAATGCTGATCAAGGTTACACGCTCGGTAGTCACACTGATATTGCGGAAACAGCATCAAACCATTACCGACACCGAGATGGTAGAGACGGCCGTCGGGTACCTATTGGAGAGACTGGCAGATAACGAAACGCCCGTACGGCTCGCTGCCAGCAAAGCTCTTAGCATCGTCACACTCAAGCTGGAACCGGATATGGCCTCCCAAGTTATCGAAGCTGTTCTAGAGTCACTAAACCGGAACGTCCTTTGGGTAAAGAGCAAATCAAACCCGTCGGCTCTTCCTACTCGAGATCTCGCAGCAGTCGACCCCCTCGAGTGGCATGGCTTGATGCTTACTCTCTCTCACCTTCTGTACCGGAGGTCACCACCTCCTGACAACCTGTGCGACATTATTCATTCTCTATTGCTTGGACTTTCTTTTGAGAAGCGGAGCCCGTCGGGCGGTTCAATTGGGTCGAACGTTAGAGATGCGTCTTGCTTTGGTATATGGGCGTTAGCTCGCCGGTACAACACATCCGAGCTGCTCCAGGTGCAGACAAAATCCGTATTAGTTGCTAGGGGACATGACTCTACTGCGTCGATATTACAAGTAATCGCGACCGAATTAGTGGTGACCGCGTCGCTCGATCCCGCGGGGAATATCAGACGCGGCGCGTCAGCTGCTCTTCAGGAGTTAATAGGCCGACACCCTGACACTGTGGAGAAAGGAATTGCTGTCGTTTTAACGGTTGATTATCACGCGGTTGCTCTTCGCTCCAGGGCGATACATGAGGTGGCCTTGCAGGCAACCAGGCTCTCCCCGCATTACGGACGTGCCTTGTTGGAGGCGACCCTCGGATGGAGAGGCATTGGGGATATGGATGCAGGGGCTCGGAGAGTAGCGGCTACTTCGTTCGGTTCCCTAACGGCAGAAATGATAAGAGCTGAAGTTTCCGACCCCTCTGAACGTTTCAGCAGTTCTTTCGAATTGCTCGTATCTCGTCTCGGAGCCCTTCAAGTAAGACAAGTCGAAGAGCGGCACGGGCTCTTGCTAAGTCTTGCCGCTGTGCTAGACCTCGTTCCGTCTCTTCTCGCTGCTGGACACTCCGAGTTTCTCCAGCGGGTACCGTTGACTAAAATTGTCATTACTGTGACAGATATTGTACAGGATTCAAAAGCCACAAAGTATCGAAAACCGGAACTGATCGCGGAGGCAGCTGGTGGACTTGTGGTATCCGCAACTCCGACCCTCCTAGTGAGCACTACACGAGGAAACTTACCAGAAGCCCGAACCGCATTTCTACAGCCTGGGACTGTCATTGTCGGCGAGTCTAGCTCTGGTGCGTTGAGATCAATTGCCGAGTTGATAGATGAGCTCCAGATTGGTTACCCTAGGGAAGTTGCCGGATTTCTAGAGACTTTGCAAGATACTTTGAAGGGGTGGCTTGACAGAAACGAGACCGAGGTAATAGGGACCTCCTCGAAAGCTGCGCTGACCCTGCTCGTCTTTTGCGACCAAGAACGTCGCAAGAGGATTATCGAAGAGTGGTCTAACAAAGTGCGGCACCCACAAACGCCACGTAGCAAGCACGGCAACGGCTTCTTTCATGTTCTGGCTCGTGCTTACCAACTTCAGCAAAGGCAGCAAAATGGATTGGAAGGTATTCTGGTAAGCAAAGTGCTTGAGCAAAGGTGGACACAAGATAGCGACGTCGAGACTCGAGTTGCGATCCTTCAGAGTCTAGCCGACAGATTAATCCTGAGAGAGAGAGCATCTGATTTCCTAAACATCGTCTCAGACGGTCTCGATGACTACACGACAAATGCGCGTGGAGACGTCGGCTCTCATGTCCGCCTAGAGGCGATCAAGGCCACCAAGACTTTGTGGGATGCGAAGGGGGATGACAAGCAGATTGTCTCAGCACTCTTCCCCCGCATACTTCGATTAGCTGCCGAAAAGTTGGATCGAGTTCGTGCCGAGGCGCAGTCTGCACTGGCTCTGCTCCTACACTCGAGGCGAGTATACGTGCTTATCAATACACTACTGGTATTCTGTTGCTGACTGCGAGATAGCCATGTCAAGTCATTTCGCGACTTATCTTTCTCCTCGAAAGGGTATTTCAACTTTCTGCTACACATCTTCGACACAACGAAACTAAATGAATCTGTATCGAAAATCTGGACGGCTGGTATGGATGACTGCGTTTCAGGCCTGCTGGCTGGTTTGGTGACTTCGGCCGACACGGGGAATGAAGACTTGGTCATAGCCAGCAGGGCTGCGCTGGCCGGTTTCTGCGAGGAGTCGCCCGAGAACCTGAAGCAGATATGCGAGACGTTGCTCTGTAATCTCAAGCGGTATCAAGGTGAAGACCGGATCATAGTGCCTACCCTGGAAGTAGTGGCATATCTATTCCACGTCGGCCTGTCGCAGCGATGTACCGAGATAAATCTGCGGCAGCTCTGTCTTCTAGCGCAGAAGGCGGCGTACAAGACCGGCAATGTGCGCAAGCTGGAGGCGTGCATCAAGGTCTACGGTGCTATCGCGGGAGTAGACGTAGATGGCCAAGTATCGCCCGACGCAACATCCAAAAGGCACGAGGGCATCCTAGAGGCGAAGCGGAGGCTCGGTGCACTTATGGTGCATCCCTGGCCTAGAGTAAGATGTTTGGTTGTCGATGAGTTGTGGAGTTTGATGGCCGACGATGCAAGCACGAAGCGGGCGAAACTCCTAGCTATAGACTGGGGCAAAGCTGAGAAGTCCCATATTAAGCAAATAGTCGGAGAGCTTGGGCTGTCAGCTTGACACCGTCGGCTGTTCGGTAGTCTAGGTGGTATACATAGATAAAACCCATTGCATATAAGGCTACAATCGTATGCCGAGGTCTATAAGTAATAGCTGTCACAGGTATGCTTCATCTCAATACGTGTTCTCTTGCTCTGCTGTTTTATAACGTGACACATGTGCAACGGTTTAATTTACAACTACAAGAGTGTTACGTCGTCGGTCTCTTGGATAATATATGAGGTATCTAGCGCGGCTTGGAAGACACCAACTGTTAACATACCCGTCGAGATTGTGCTACGATAGGGGTAATGGGCCGTAGGGGATATGACGGATTTTGTTGGTTTACCGATTTATTAAATGCCTGCAGCTACTCACGGGAGATGTACGAAGGGATGAAATGCACAAGTCATGCATTACATGTAGGTGAAACAGTGATGCACGTCAGCTCACGCCTTGCTGCAGCGTGTTGAACGGTTTCTGGCAACGTGGGATTTGTCTCAAGGGTTTTCCCAAGGAGGCATCTCACGCCAGTCCAGTCTCAGATTCCTTCATGTGCAATCCACTAGGTTGAGGCTTATGATTTTAGCTCTTAGTTCATATGAGCTATGCGATTGAAGACATACATGGTCGATAATGAATAGTTGATAGTTGATATATCACGAGCTCGAGTCTTGAGCAGAGCTGACGAGACAGATACCTTACATGGATGCGACCTACTGTAGGTATATTCTAAGTTCTTACCAGGTCGGTATTCTTATCCTCCCAGCCTCCCCAGCCACCCAGAGAAATAAATATGGGGGTGCCAATAACCTGAATTTGTACATGGATATGAACCGAGACCGAGTCTTACTATAGATGTACATATGCGATTACCCGGCTAATCACATATGCATGATTGTGGGATGATTGTAGGAGGGCTGGAGGGATGGTATGGAAATATGGAAAAATTTGATAAACTGGGCCGATACCCGTCCTTCAAGACTCAAGATCCGAACCCGCCTTGACGGTACCTATTACGTATCAGGGACGTATCTGCACGCGCGAGACATACATCTGCAGTCTAGACACGTAAGCTTTTATTAGAATGCGTTTTTAGCTTTAGCCTCACATACGATGTGTCTCTGTTGGAAAGCTTGTCCCCGACGAATGCTCATCGATGTAACACCGTACGCTTGGAATTGCCATAGCGAAGCGGCTTAGGCCCTGTCCTGTCTCGTGCGTTATTGTGTTATTATGTATGTTGTGTCCATTTCCTGGTACCCGTCCGATGGAAGATGACATAAGACAACTGAGATCGATTACTGGTACCCTGGGGAAACCCGGCAGCCCATCTTTCCGCGACGTCAGTTTCGGTGTAGAGCTGGGGAACGTGGGACGAGATATGAATCTGCAGATAGAAGTGGTTCCTTTTCGCATCTACACCGCAGTTTTGGCCGTTCCCTTTAAGACGCCGTTATAAGCCCCGGGGCAAGATGATAGGCTAACTTATCAAAAGGATGGGGACCGGTCATCATCCTAATCGGTGGGAATCTCAAAGGTGAAGCCGGGTCAATGAACCAGACTGGTGAAACGCTCGGTGGGCGGTGGGCGCTGAGCGCTGGGCGCTGAGCGGCGGATAGTCAGTTGCTCTCTCTTCGGATTCCTTTTCAAGTCGTCTCCTGTCAAAATCTCCTGTTCCCCTCGTCAAAACTCAAAAGGGTCCCCTGGCAGCCCTGGTATGATGCGCACATCGATCTGCAGGCCCACCCTTGTCCAACCTCCTCTCCACAATGGGAAGCTCTGAAAAAAGATATCAGGACCCCCATATCAACCGGGAATGTTACTGGTCGCATCTCCAACGGCCAACGGTCCTGTCAGACTATGTACATATGTATGTACAGTATATGCACAAATAACCTTTACTCATATAAACACATATTGTCGATATTGATTTAATCCCCCTATCTATATAGTTTTCTAGAGTTCTCTTTTAGGAAGCTTATATAAGTATCCAATGCTGAGGACTTTCTTATATTGTGGAAACGGTGAAGATTGGCGGTAGCTTCATTCGCTGAATGGAGTATGGCGATCCCCGCGATAGTGACTCGCCCCAAACGGTCGGGTGCTCGGTCGGCTGCATCCTGTTGCTAGCACATGTGCTAAGTACCACGTTGTACTCTTCTCGCGGTGAAGTGAGAGCAAGGATAAACGTGACGCAGTTGAGCGGGATAGGTTAGTACGGTTAGTACGAAGTACAGATCCTGAACAACACGACCAAGACCTAGAACATGAAGCCACGGGAAGATTTGCAAAATTCAGGCTCTTACTAGGCGATTCGTTACGGATGTCTCACTTCGGTTCAGCCAGCCAGCTTTTTCTTCTCTGCTATTCGTAAGATTCTTATACTTCGACGAATACTTCGACGTGTTTAAAAGGTGTGCTATTAATATCATCAGCACGGAGCCAAGAACCGGGTCAACATACTTCTATAGTAGGTGATCCGAAATACTAATGCTGCAATAGTCGCAATTCGAAAGGCCCCCATACATATCTTCTCACCCTCCCAGGGCTTTTCGTTACACTGCCCAGTCTATCATAACTGCGTTACCAGGACTAGCAAAGCTCGGCCAGTAGCTTCTCTACACTGTTACCTTTGCTGATATTGTCGGCGATTAGATCAAGGATCTACATGCATTGTCCTTCGTAATAAAATTACTCTACGGCTTTTCCATGTCACATGGTAACGTCGATAAGTAAGTGGTTCATCCCGGCTGCCCGGATTGACCAAGAACCGTTACGAGTAGTATACGTGTATTTTAGTAGTGATTGCGGGAGAGGTGCTTAGCATCTGATGCTATATGTGGGTGTCACCAAGCGCCGTCCAAGGCTGATAGGCCTCCGGGATTGAGGAGTCGGGTTAGATGGATGTTGTGATCCTTCAGATCTTGCTCATGCTCCGCTGGTCTTGAGCTAGGTACGCTCGGGCTCCTAGTCCCTAGCACAAGAGTGACTTTACTTGTGACAAGCCTCAACCCAGAGCTCGCGTGCACCAATTTGTCGTGGATCCCCGGCCAAGAACTTGTCGAGACTCTAAGCCACCGATGGATGCTGCGACTCGCTTAGAGCAAATCCATGATAAGCCAACGGCGCCAGTTTGGAGACGGTCAGACGGTATTGGTGACGGGCGGCGCTAAGTGAGCGTGGGGACGGTACAGACTTGTACGTGAGTCGCTGTTGGCTGGCCCCACGACTTACCCACACCACAAGGGCATAAGTACATACCAGATCTGCTAGAGGGCCACGATACGCCCGAGCCTAGCAGACTAGGCACTGAGCACTGAGCACTAGGCACTGGGCACTAGGCACTGGGCACTAGGCACTGGGCACACCGCGGAGGCGAGAGGATGAGCCGTGACAGCCGTGAAGCCTTGTGTCTTTCCAGCCAGCTTCGTAACTCGTACTGTTCGTAACACATACGAGCATATAGGATCAAACTTGTCGAGAGCTAGCGCCGTAAGACGGAAGAGGCATGCCTGGACCTTTTGAACGTGCTTGCTATCTCGTGCCATGAGCACTAGTGGCTGATACGGTATCGCATCGCATCGCATCGCATCGCACAGCTAACCTATCGATTCTCTGTGCCACTGCAATCACCCGTCTCATATCGTCCCATGTCCGCGTAATATCTTTTTGAGGCGGAAATGATGCGCTCGCATTCGTACGACACATGTACGTTGCACGTGCATCACAGCACCGAACTTGGACATATCCCACTCTAGTACGAGGTATGTACAGTAGGTAGGTACATGTAGGTAATGCACTTCACCTGGCCGAGGTCATCGTGCATCACTAGAAGCAGGTTGGTTGCGGCTTGGTACTTGTACCTGGATATATACCGTCCTCGATAGCAGCGAGATCCCTGCTCAATGGACAATAGACCTTTCTAACCGGGAAGCTAGCTGGGATCAAGTAGTACGTATCCACCCCCTGCAGGCTGTTTGGCTCGAGTTTTATCTGTTGTGGAACGGCTTGTCGTGGCGGTGATACACATATGTTAGGTTAGGTACATAAGACAGTAGATAAGCCTCGTTAGCCAGATACCCGACCTGATGTCTATGGGGTATTACCTAGGTCTGTACTTATGATAATCCTCTCGCATGGGTGGACACAAGCAGGGTGGACACAAGCACTGGGTTCATGTAGAGTACATATATACATGTACTTACCTCCCACCCACGTCAACTACCTATAACATCAATGTACGCAGTAGTAGCTGCATGTACCAGACCTGATAACGTTTTAACCCTCATCTCAACCCTCAACCCTCAATCCTCAACCCTCACCATTGAAGCTAGCACCTAGCACCTAGCACCCAGCACCTGACGCCCTCCCTCCTCCATCCTCCCCCATGCTGCCATACTTGTAAACTACAAACTTCCTAGACGTCTTTCTCGTACATGTAGTCTTTTTATTCTAGCAAATCTATATCAAACAAACACACACCCTCTTCGTCTCTCTTTATTCCTAGCTGTCACTCAGACACCAAACCGCGATATTCTTCTACGATGCGCAGTCTACGGCCTTTGATGTCATACGGCTCTTACTACCGATATCGTTACAATCACACCATCCATGCATCATCGGCTAGGCTTGACGCTCGTGTCGCTAGTAAGGGATCGCAGACCACTTATACAACATCATAAGTGGAATATCCGGGACGCCATTATACCAAGGTGGCTTATAACTTGGCTTTCGACGAGGAATACGGCAAACGCACACACAGCCGCCAGTATCTGGATCGTGACGAGGAGGAACAGGGCAGAGCTGCTGCAGTGGCCGGCGAATTCATGTTCCGCTAGGAAATTTGATCATTCTACGTCTCAACCGTGATCCTGCCGACCTCGCTGCAGCCGGCGTCTTCTGCAGAAGATTTCTCACTCCCCGCTCGTCCCCTCCACGGAGGTCGACGGGCGTGGCCACGTTCAAGCAGAGACAAGATGTCCCTGTACACGCCGCCGCCGCCACATTATAATCCCCAACAGGACAAGCCGACCCTCCTGGTTTGCTGGTGGATAACACTGTTTTGCACTACAATAATTCTGCTGCGCGTCGTCGGCCGCTTCATTCGATCCGAGGAGCTTTTTAGGGAGGACAAGATGGCAGCTCTGGCCATCATTCCTCTTTACTTGCGCATGGGATGTGTGCATTTCATCCTCATATACGGCACCAACAACGCACACTTCACCGAGCTAACGGACGAGGAAATACGAACGAAATCCATTGCGAGTGGTCTGGTGCTTGCCAGTCGGATCCTATATGCGGCAACGTATGTACCTTTCTTCCCCCCTGATGATCTCTCTTTCCTAGCCTCTCCTTGCTGTATTGGATTCGGATAGTATACTCCATACTAGTGAACTCTGCCAAGGATATATGCTCGAATACTAATCTATTTTCGTAAAGACTCTGGATCCTTAAAAGCGCCATCCTCGAATTCTTCAAACGTCTGACCAGCATCACCTGGAATCGCACCCATGAAATCACGCTGCTCTTTATACGAGCTACTCTGGTAGCGACCTTCGTGGCCGTCCTGATAGCCGACTTAACAGAGTGCCAGCCTTTCAACCATTATTGGCAGGTAATGCCCGACCCTGGAGGTCAATGCCGTCAGGGATACGTCCAACTCATCACAATGGCGACTTGCAATATCATGACCGACCTCCTTCTCGTTGTGTATCCCGTTCCCATTATTATCACCAGCCACATGGGTACTAAGAAAAAGGTGCAACTAACACTGCTGTTTTCGTTGAGCCTATCTGTCGTAGGGGTCACTGGATATCGAATTCCTCGTATTCTCCGCTTGAATGGAAACCAGCAGATCCGCTCTCTTCTCGCTTCTGTTGAACTGCTATTCGCCACAGCCGCCGCTAATACCTTGGTCCTCGGATCCTTTGTCCGGGATCGTGGCGTGAAGAAGACAAAATATCGACACAATTCTACAGCTGCCGAATCTATCGACCGAGCATCTGAACGTAGGCCCACGCTCCACAGACATTGGGGTAGCGACGAAGACCTCGTGAGAGATCTGGGACTAGGCGTGGACCGCGAGCTTCGTGATGCCGCACAGAGTCGGGCCGACAACCATCCAGCTGCCAAGGCCGTGGAAAGTATGGATAGTTGGCAGTTTCCGCAACGACACCCGAGCAGTGGTGCCCGCAGTGACAACTCTCTCTTGCATCGAGACCAACTGAGTACACCACGAAGCGACTCGACCATAACTCCCCGCAGGGTGTCCTTCTTCGATGTTGGCGGTCTGCTTGATGGCGAGCCTTCTCGAAGTAGCGTGCGGGACAGCTATACTTCTAGTCTCGAACCGCCATCTCCGCTCTCTCCGGGAAGTCCTTCGCCTACCATGCAAGCAACTAGCAATGGCTTTCGACGTGGTTCTCAGGTATTACTACAAGACCTCGGCGGCCTACTCAGTCCTTTCAACTCTAGGCAATCTCGGTCAAGTTCTCGAAACGGACTCGAACTAGAAACCATACCACAACATCCCCAAGAACCACCAGACGAACCCACCAATAGCCATAGCAACTCGAATGACACGGACTATGACCTAAAGGACTTAGAGGCTCGGCCCCGCAAGGACTCCCTGCATTGCTAAAGCTTGGGGCTTGCAAGATGGAGAAAATTCAGCGATTGAGCCCGAAGCGGGAGTGCTCCTCGAGGCCGTCTACTTTGGTGCAGCACAAACACGCCATTGGTTCTGTTTCAGAACGGACCGTTCTTAGAACCCCAAGATTCAGGGGACGAGGGTCGACACAGTTCAGATCCCCTTTATAGACTCATGCACATTCCTAATCCTAATAGGATACGCAACTTTCGACGTAGACCGCTCACGAGAGCAACGGATTTAATCATCTCACCACCATCAACTCGACCTTGTTATGAAATTTACGATGTTAATGCCGAAACTATTCCCATGCACTGTACAAATACGATTACATATACGAAGAATTTATACGACACGAGGCCAGATAAAGATGTAATCGGGCGTCTTTTATACAAGACTACGGAGAACCAGTCTCGAGACTAGGCTATGGCGTTTCTGGGTCATATTAAGAGGAGTGGTATCACCATAAAGCGTGTTAAATGCGAGGGGGCACGGTCTATTTCCCAAGGAGTTCGGATGGGTATACACCGAACCAAAAGGCCAAAAAGGGGGCTGGCTAGGAAAGGCCCTTCGGCGGTGGGCAGAGGACCTTGCTACCAACGCAAATAATGCCTCTCCACTGTTGAGCCCTCCTACTCTGGGATTTTATTTGCTCTGTATCTTCTAAACCATATACCCCATGGCGATAGGCCACTGTTGATTTATGAACTATTCTAAACTAGATCTGTAATAGATCACCAAGCTTAATATATCTACCTAGGTAGGTAGGTATATTATATGCAACATAGGTGTACTTTCTTAGTCGTATCTCTTCTGTGGTTTGTTCCTAAAGTATTAATCTCCTTTTTGGTTTGATTCTCTACGGCGTCACTTTCGGGAACTCGAGATGACGGAAACGAGAGGTGTTGGCCTCGACAATACAGTAAGCATATTGGCGTACATGTAGCCTTCCAAATCAGCCTGGGTTAGATCCCATCCACCAACCCACTTCAGTGCCTACGCACAGCATCCCATGCACATATGTATGTGCTGTACTTCCGCGTTGACGTTCTGTGATAGACGACTGGTCTCGAGACAGCTTCCACGATCTATTCCAGCCTACCATGCAAGTCACCAACTCCGCTATCGTGCGCATCATGTACTTGCGTAGACATGAGCTGAAAACAGAGGACAGCTGGAATGGACAATGCCAGAAGCGAAGGGGCGAAAAGGGGTCAAAAGGTTACCCCCCACTCTGCTGGCGTTGGGCCTAGGATACTTATGTGTTTTACTGGGAGCTTGGTAGGAAGCACATGAAGGCAGCATTGTTATCTTGTTTTTCATGGGCGTGCCGAAGGGAATAGTGTAAGACATATACTAGGTAGCCTTGCTAGTAGTTGCTTGAGAGCGTGGGAGCTGGCTTGCTCGTTGCCTGTATAGCAATACATATGTCTGGTCTTGTGGGCTGTCTTATCAATTCTGCCTTTTTTTTATAAAAAAAATAGCAATTTCACGTTAGGCATATATGAGAAAAAAAAAACAATATACAAATTGCAAGAGCAGAACCTCCCCTTTATCCGTAACACACCTTATTAGTGGTCATGGGGCCGAAAGCAAGATCCCCCGAGCTATAGACCGAAAACGCCACCCTATCAAATCATGCTATGTTCAGACGCCGGGGCTTTTTGCAAATGTCTTGGTCCCTACCCAAGTCAGGGACTCCAAGCAGCAGTTTTATACACACAACCTGTAACTCGCATACCGACCAGCCGTCTCACTCTTCCGAATAATCTTGACCACCTGGCCTCGTTTCATGCCAAAGTAGCGGGCGACGGGGTCCTTTTGCAGGATACGAGGCAGCTGGGTCTCCTTGAGGCGATAGCGTTTGAGCAGGGATGCTTTCTCTTCTCGACTAAGGACGACGTGACGCGGCACAAGCTCGTGCTGGGTGATGTTGATCAACAGATCTTCCTCCAGGAACCATTCGATCGAGGTCCACTGGGCGAACTTGGCAATCTCTTTCTTTGCCGTAGCCGATACGGGCACGTGCGACACGAGAATACCCGTCTTGTGGTGTTCGTGCGAACAGAAGCGTCCGAACTTGCGCATCTGCTCAGTTCCTAACGAGTCATCATCTAGGAACTCGACCCAGACGGTACCGACGTCGGCTTGCGGTTCGGGGTTCTGCTTCGTAGCAGGTGGGGTAAGCTTCATGATCATCTCCGGGCTAGGTCGTGCAGAGAACTTGAGCTTAGATCGGCTGTGGAGTTGGGTTCAGCTATTTGTCAAGGATAGAGCGAATGCAGAGAAATAGCGAGGAAATGGCGGTGCATAATACGTACAGGACAGAACCATCGATATTGCAGTACTCTGTCTTGAAGTCATCCAGCGAGATCTTGACTTCGCTCTCGGCGAGCTCGTAGCCCTACTCGGGGTTAGTATAGGAGCTGGATTAGAATGCGATGGGGTGAGTAGAGTAGGCAGGAAAGAAGCATACTCGATCCTGGACCATCTCGTGGACGGTTCTCCATGCTCGCCAAGTCTTAACCACGATCTTCTCGTTAGCTTCGTTGTTGGCCTGCTCCTGGTCCGACATTGTGGGATCTATGCGCCCTGCCCGGCGTGGGATTGTACGGGTATTGAAGTTGCGATGTTGGAGATTGATGGTTGTCGCAATGCGCGTGTGGAGGTGGGTTAAGTGGTTTGGAGAAGGAAAAGGATTGGCCAAAGAGTGTGTCGTTGTTCAGCCTTGTGACAGGGAGGCAGGGAGGATAAAAAATAAAAAATTCCCAATCCCCAAGCTTTACTCACTTATCGTACTTATCGGGAGAGATGCTTGCGGATAAAAGTATCCACATGCGCGTACCAACAAATCACAGGTGCCCCACCAGTTGGAGAAGATGCATGTGTGCACACTATGGGTACCTACCTCAAGTACCCACCTTAGGTACCCGACTGGCAGACTCGGTAGATGTTCGGTACGCCTTATTACTAAAGTTTGTGGTCGTGCACATGTTGCTCTAGGTACCTCCTAAGGTCCTAAGGTAATGGGTAATGGTGTGGGATAATTGGGGGACTGCGACTACACCTTTTTTTTTTTTTTTTTTTTTTTTTCTTTCTTAACCAGTGGATCTCCAATTCCGAAACCGAAATTTTCCCTCTGCTGAACCTAGCAGGCTTAGGACCCTGAGATCTGGCCTCCTTTCCCCCTTGGGTTCGTCGAATTGCCCTACTTACTCTCTTTTCTAGATATTGATTAAATCTCTGTGACCTGTTTGAAATTTGTTTACATCCCCTTCTCTTCGACGCATGTTCGGAATTAAGCAACTATAAAGAACACCCATATATATCACCCTACCCAAGCGTCAGGCATCATGGCTGAAGTAGCTGCCTCGCCTACTTCCGCTCCGCCAGCGACCGAGAAGAAGAAGCCTGAGAAGCCCGACACCGATCTCTTCAATGAGCAATTGGCCAAGGCTGAGAAGGAGTACCAGGAATCATTTGCCAAATACGTAAGCTGCGCTCACCGTATCCCTAGCATGGCAATCATCATTGCTCTCGTCCTAACAGAAGTATAGAATGCCGTAAAGCAGAAAGTCGAGCTCGCCGTGGGAGGAAAGAATAAGGAAACCCAGACCCCCCTCCAGAAGCGCCGGCAGGAACTCATAGCCCAGGCCAATGATATCCGCAACAAACAGGGCGCCGGGAAGAATAACCGCAACACCAAGTTGGACCAAATCAAGCGGCTTGATGAGCAGCTGCGCTCCCGCTTCGCCGAACAGAAGAATGCGCGCGGCAAGGTATCCTTCAAGAGTGTCGAGGAGCTCGACAACGAAATCGAACGCCTCGATAAGCAGGTCGGTAGTGGCATGATGAAGTTGGTCGATGAGAAGAAAGCTCTTGCGGAGATCTCCAATCTTCGCAAGCAGCGCAAGAACTTCGCCCAGTTCGATACCTCCCAGAAGGGGATTGACGAACTAAAAGCCAAGATCAAAGAAATTAAGGATTCTATGGACGACCCCGAAGCTCGTGCGCTTAGCGAGCAGTTCACTAAGATTCAGGCCGAGCTCGACGGCATCAAGGCCGAACAAGACGAGGCCTTCAAGAACCTAAATGCCCTGCGCGACGAGCGAAGTAAGCTGCAGGCGGAGCAACAGGAGAAGTTCCAGGCCGTACGCAAGATCAAGGACGACTACTACGGTGCAAAGAAGGCCTTCGCCGAGTACGAGCGTGAAGCCCGCCAGCGTATCCGCGAAAGACAAAAGGCCGAGCGCGACCGCATCGAGAAGGAGCGCAAGAAGGAGCGCGCACAGAAGATGCTCCAGGAGGCTAGCGATCCGGCTTACCTCGAAGAGATTCGGAGAGCTAACAGCCTCCTACACTTTTTCGACCCGTCATCTACGTCCACCGAAAAGGCGCCCCTCTTGGCTGACAGTGGCCTGAGTGCCCAGGCTTCGCGCAAGGTTGACGACTCTGGCCTCAAGGGTACTCGACTGGTACGAAAGGAAGACCGTGAAGACGACTACCTACCGGCTGTGAAGAAGGGCAAGAAGGGCAAGAAGGGTGGTGTTGTTGAAAAGGGGTTCAACTGCCCTCCCTCTGTCATCGACGATTGTGGATTCTTGGGCATTGATCCTCCTATGAGCGCTGCCGATGTTGCTAGTACTGTCGAGAAGGTCAAGGCCAAGCTGGAGCACTGGAAGTCGGACCAGCAAGCCCAGACTCAACGAGTAAGCCCTTTTCCCTTGTCCCCCGTTCCCCGTCCCCCTTTTTATAGTGGTCGGTGCTAACGAATCCTAGAATGTTGATAAGGCGAAGAAGGAAATCGAGAAGATCGAAGCTGAGGAGTCAGCTGAAGCTTCCAACGGTGTCAACGGGGACAAGAAGACAGACGATAAAGTAGCAGCCGTAACCTCGGATCTGAAGGAGGCGTCCCTGGAGAAGACGGAGTAAACTCTGCATACTCACGTGTACTTAGCATTGCAGCACTTGTTTCCTGCGTCTTTTCTCTTCTACTCACATACCTACACATGGTTCGGCTGGACAGCTCACGGCGGCCTGACCACTGATATACTTATATAGCATGATAGGATCCAAAAAATGGTAATTGGTAAGCTCGGCGACAAGGGCCGAGCTAGAGTGCGACGTGGTGGCGGCGTGCCGTGCCTTACGTGATCTGGGCAGTTGATTTTTCGGTCTAGAGAGGCTGGTTGATTCGCTCTTTGCTTCCCCCAATTCTACGACGCGTGGTTCATGACCCTAGGCATGCATTGGCTGTTTCAGGGGGTTGGGCTAGATTAGGTCCGTTGTGTCCCGCAGACGCAGACCTGATTTCCATCGAATGGTTCTAACCGTGGGGGGAAGTTGGCCAAGTACTTTCTCTGCTAGCACCCGAGATTGGCCCCAAGTCGGTTTGCATACATACATGTTAGGTATGTATGTTGATGTATCAGTGATCCAAGCTGTGTGTTGTTCCCGAGCCAGCTCATCCTAATTTATTATCTGCTTGCTTTCTTGCACAACTCAGCTAAATGTGATTAAGGGGAAGCGGGAGGGGAGTATGAGTCCTAGCAACGAAGGCCCAACTAGGGGTGGTTTATATACACTACTACCTATCACGCAAGGCGAGAATAGAGGCCGCGGTAGAGCCAGACATCAATGTAATCTTGCATGCTCTGATGTAGGTATGTGTTGCGAGTCTGGCCATCATCGTATAACTTAAGCACGAGGAGCAGCATGTTAACCACGTGTTATCGGTTTGTGTTAGATGGTCAATATATATAGGCAGACTCCTTACCTTTTTTTACCAGGTATCAATTTCGACGGCAGACTTATACACATACTACGTTGCCAACACGCCCCCTTTCTAATTCATTCACTAGATACGGTAAGTTCACATGCAAAGCCCAGAGGTTCAGAGGTTCAGTGCTCCAATTACCTGTCTGGGTGCCAAGATATCAATGCTACTGCATAAATAACCTGTCTGGGTAGCTAGATGCGTAACATTGTACATGGCCTCCCTTCCTGCCTATGGAAGAGCCGAACCCGAGCCGCAGCCACATAGTATTACATCTGGACCTTACCCGTTTCCCATCGTATACGTGTCAGCCGCATTACCATAGGTAGCATACTCGGGCGCGTGACGGAAAGAAAGCTCATAGTATTCTTTCCTACCATGCTCGATGCTCGTCCACATGACGACGAACACGTCTATCTCAAGCTTAGCCCAACGAAGATATCCATGTGCCCGTAAGCCCATTTCCATACATGACATGAGCGAGTAGAATGTAGCATAGTTGTAGATTTATTCGTAGACTGGCCAACTCGCTAATAGATAACAGTTATTCGTTGCCACTCCGTTCTCGCCAACCGTCCCTGGGGTACCCAAGGGGTAGGCATGGGCAAGGGAACTAGTTTAAACACCCAAAAAAAGCCAGATAATGCCGTACTCGTTCAACCATGCATAGCCCAAGCACTCCGTACGCCCAGACCATCCCGGTAAGAAAATTGCCCCCGTCTTAGGTTACTCCAAGCTCAATGTAGAACCAGTTCCTCGAGAGGATAAATGAAGCCAATACTGATTCGAACGTCGACAAAAGAAAAAAGAAAAAGAGCAGTGTCTCGCCCGCTATGCAGAAAAGAAATGGTATCTGGGACATTTTCCTCCCACCAATGCAATAGATACGTTGATCATCATGCGTTGTCGTGGTCTCGTGAAATAACTTCGTTCTCTTCGAATTAATCTGATGAAGGGGAAAGATGTGCTGTGATCCAATTTTACAAGTATCGTGAATGGGCTAGGATGATGATAACCCAGGCGTAAAGCTGTCGTTGCCATCGCTGGCTAATAATAGGCCACCTCCAACTGCCGGCAGAGTCAGTAATTGTGACGTAGTCAGTAGTTGAAATAGCCGGTTGGCGGCGCAGTAGGGGGCCGGTAGCTATGTCTTCGTGAGCCCGGCGGTGGTGCGAGCGGGTTGGCGACTGGCCCGGGTGTCCTCCGGTGGTCGATAGGTGGCGGCGTTCTTCGAGTTAGAGGATTTCGCTCTCTCTCTTGAAAAGGTTCGCCTGCCAAGGTCGCCGTCGACGTGCCCCGCCTGCCGGCTTTCCGTGATCCGCTCAAGGCACTCAAGGGAGGGTCCTTGACTGCGGTATCGTCGTCGGGCGGGAGCGTCAACTCGACGAGACTGTAGAAGTACTCCAGCACTTCGGGATACCGCTGCACGCTAGATTGCCAATCTTCGTCGATTCCTCGTTTCAGAGTGGCTTGGGCGGCGGCAATCTCGTTCGGATGCGGAGGGGCGTGGTAATAGTGGTAGGCATGGGCCGTCAGTCGTTCAAGATGAGACGAATGTGCAGCCTTGCGTCGTTCAGTGAGCAGGCGAAAGTACTCGAGAATATAGTCCTGGGCGTGTGCTCGGACCCACGAACTGGTCCACGTTTAGTCGACTGTCGTAAAGAGGCAGCAAGCCCCGGTTCGTTCCCGTAGAATCTCTTACCGTATGTCATTGTACACCGACTGCATCATACGCGCCTCGGCCTGCTCGATGGCGATCTCGAGGCCCTTGGCTTCGCAGTCGCAGGCAAGGCTGGCGGGGGCATGACAGATGGCACAGTCCGGGTCCATTCTGATGATGGCCTTGCGGGGTTTATGTTCTCTGGTATACATCTTAGCGGCGTGAAGCCGAGGGCGGGCAAGAGAGCCGGGATGTGGGAAGTGGTGAACATGGGTGAAAGATTTGGAGTATAGATGGCTGTACAACGGTTCACTTAACGACCCGAGAAGGGTCCATGACAAGAGGGAAGTAAGAGGAAGAAGGGGTAGGACCAGGGCAAGACACGGGAGAGTGAACTGACCTGTATTATGAACAATGGCGAGGAAACAACACAGCAGGCGCAGATGCAGAACCTGACTATGCAATGGGCAGAGTTGCAGCAGGAGGGAGCAAGAGGGGGGAACTCCCGAGCAGTTCAATGGCTAAGCTCTGTGAGTCTAAGTTGGCCTGCAGGAATTGGCTGACCGCCCTGTCGAATGCCGCGATAGTCTGAGGACAGCAAATAAGGACGGGTAGGGGAGCTTGCTTGCCGATGCCACCGGGTATCATGGGCGTGGTCGATACCGCTTGGATGGAGCGTGGGGAACGCGGAGAGCGAGATAAATTCTAGGAAACGCGACGGGAAGAGGAAGTCTGCGGACCAACGCCCACCCCCTACACGGATGTGAGGTTCGAGGGAGGTTGGCAAAGGGCTAACAGCTTGCAGAAGCGTTTTTTTGGCAGACTGCAGCACGCGAGAGCCGAGAGCCCACAAAAAAAGGACACGGAGAGAGATCAGAGAGAAAACGGCAACTAACTAGAGCCCCGAAGAAGAAGCTTAGCGAGCAAGGGAGCTCGATGAGGGGGTAGAGACGACAAGTCCACGTTTGGCCACAAAGAGAGAATTTGACTGTCGTGGCTCGAATGGACGGCAGGATTACTAGTAGCATGCAGTGTGCATGAGAGTAACCCAATCGAGGGTTTGCATAATCCGGGCCAGTCTGGTGTTGCTGCAGCCAGTAATCGATGTTTTCATCGATGTTGGAGCGATTGGGGGTTGGGGGGGATGTACATACAAAAGGATGCGTTGTTCCCTCGAGACGAAGGGGGGGGATGGAAATAATGGATATGTACGAGACAGAAAGAGAAGAAGTCAAGGTTGCTTTCTGAGACTTAATAAAAGGCGCTCCGCTTGACGTTGGTTCGGCTTCCAGCAACCAGCGTGACAGAAAGTCGATAGAAAAAAGGGGAGAGAGAGGGTCCGCATCTGCATCAGCGCCTCTCCATCTCGAACAGCAGTTAGGTATGAGGAGTGAGGAGTGAGGAGTGAGGCTCCTAGACATCCTGACATCCAATTGTTTGCCAAGATCTAGTGCCATCTAGTGCCCCAGCGTTTGCAAGGACCCGAACTTGTGCAACAGATGAACAGATGTCCCGTTGGCCCCCTCGTATCTTCACCGCCTTCTGCGACCGCCTTTCGGCGCCTCCAGCGGCTCTTGAGACGAGACTTTGATGGAGCCATTGGGCGTCTATAAATCCAGTAAAAACCATACCAAACGGTATAAAACCAGTTCCTGTACGCTAGACGAGGAATTGGTCGTCCGTGCAGCCTGAGCTTGTATTAAAGTATGCGAGTTCGCATCCATTGCAATTGAGATTTTTTTTTTTTCTGTGTCGGTGTCGTGTAAGGTGGCCGAGCCGTCCCGCTCACGTACCTATTCCGGAAAAGATGTCCCGAAGCTCATGTGACCTGGTCTTTAGCCGAAGCCGGCTGCCGGCATCTGCCAGTCTGCATGGGAAGCTAGAAGCTAGAAGCTAACAAGGGTTTAGGGCATGGGTAGTTTTATCTTATCAACACCTAATCCCTACCGCTTAGCTTAGGTACCTGCTTGTCCACCAGCTTCGCCAGCGGAAACCAGGTACCTTATCTTACCAGACAAGAAAAAAAAAAAGTTGGTCTCCAATTGCTCGTCCATTGGCCGAAGACCTTCAACATTCAACTTAGCTGTTAGATCAAGCTCTCACGACCCAGCAAGATACCAACTTCTATGATGGATCTATGGGTCTAACATAAATCATATTTCTTATCCAAAATGCCTCCAAGGTGTTCACCTAGTTCCGGCTTATTCCTCCCTTTTCTCTATCCGTCACTCTTCCGGTCCTCCCGCGTAACATGCCGATCGACCATTGCAACTTTGCACTCGTCAAGCCCAACCCCAGGCGAGAGCAGCACCGAGCCCTCCTCTTCCAGCGATGCCCTGCCGTATTCGCGCCTCAACCCGCCTCCGGATGAGTACACCATCTCTACTTTCGCTGATAAAGCCCGGATTACCGTACACGCGGGGGGCGGGGGCCATGGGTGTATCTCGTTCTTGAGGGAGGCGTTTTTGGCCGACGGTCCCGCGAACGGAGGCGATGGTGGTCATGGTGGAAACGTCTATGTTCAGGCCATTCACGGTGAAACCTCGCTGCACAAACTTGCGCGGCGCCGCATCTTGAGGGCTGGGCGGGGCAAGACCGGACAGGGGAGCAGCCGTGGAGGCGCACGGGGTGACGATGTCGTAATACAGGTGCCAGTTGGGACCGTCGTCAGGGAGATAGTTCGGATCGACCCGATGATCGAGGAGAATCTACGGTACCGTGAAGCCCGGGAGAAGGAGCGCGAATACAATAAGCTGGTCAGGGAGATGGAAGCTGATGTGAATGGTGTGGGAGACGCAATCCGCTCGGAACTGCCCGAGCCTCCTGAGCACCCGCATCTCCACAAATTCATTCTCTACCCCGGCATATCAAAGAGCGAGGCACGCAGCATAACACTCCCTCGCCTGCCCAGACGAGAGCGGCTCTACGTACAGCCCGAAGGCCCCATCCACCTGGACCTCTCACAGCCGACACCACGGCCTATCCTCCTAGCCGTTGGCGGAATTGGGGGCCTGGGGAATCCGCATTTTGTGTCAAAAGACCGACCGCGGCCGCTCTTTGCCACAAAGGGCGAGCGGGCCGTTAGCATGCAGCTGGAACTCGAGCTCAAACTCCTGGCCGACGTGGGGCTCGTCGGCCTACCAAACGCGGGCAAGAGCACGCTCCTGCGAGCCTTGACAAATAGTCGTGCCCGCGTTGGGAACTGGGCCTTTACGACCCTGCAACCGAATATCGGCACCGTCGTACTCGACAACCACAAGGGGCGGCCCATCCCAACGCCTAAACCCTCGCGTGTCTCCCCGCACGCCGTCATCAACGACGCGACATATGGCTCTGTAGTCATATCGCAGCACGAACGGATCGCCGGCCCGGGCTCCGAGCCCAGGACGCGCTTCACCGTCGCCGACATCCCCGGCTTGATCGAGGGCGCGCACCTAGACCGCGGTCTAGGAATCGAGTTCCTGCGACACGTGGAGCGCGCCGGCGTGCTCGCTTTCGTCATCGACCTCAGCGCTGGCGATGCCGTTGATGCCCTCAAGGCCCTCTGGACCGAGGTCGGGCTATACGCCCGCATGTGCGAAGAGGAAGAGACCGAGCGTGAGATCGGGAACCGGATTGACTGGGAGGGTGACGGCAGCAGGCCTTCGGGTACTAACAGACCGGGTTTCGGAGGACAGATGATCGTGGCAGATGTACCTGGGCCAGCCGACAGCAGCGAAACGGGAGGATTACATATAGCGGCGAAACCATGGTTCGTGGTGGCTACGAAGGGTGATCTGCCTGGTACCGAAGAAAATTACGCCAGGCTGAAAGAATACTTGACCGCGGTTACGGATAGGCGAGAGCCGCATCCTAGCGGTGTCGAAGGTGCGTGGATAGAAGACTGCGCTGCGATCCCGGTGAGCGCAATCCACGGCCATGGTGTGGATCGAATTATACATTGGACTGTAGGATTACTGGATGAATAACCGGGCGAGTTTAGATAAAGGGTTCTCGAAGCCATCCCTCTTTTTCGAAGCTACCTGTATACTGTACACAGCGCATCATTTTGAATATCGGCCTCCTTGCAACAAGCTAAGTTGCTTTGCCGCCTTTCTCTCTGTAGGTATATGCCTTAACCGTAGGCTTATTGAGACAATGCGGCATCCTACGGGGCATCCTACGAGATCACCATCTTGTCAAACGTATCCACTAGTCTGCCATAGACTAAAGGCGCAATTTCTTGTCCTCTAAATTGATATCCTAGCTAGCACCAAGCCTAATCGGTTGCCGAATTCGGCGCGTCTGCGCCATTTCCACCTTCAGCTTCGTGAGGCGGCTGCCCAGCCGCTTCCTCCCCGCCATTCACATCCCCTACCACGGCAGCATCTGACATGGTCTCATCCTGGACTTCGGGGTCGGCATTAGTAGCCTCGTCCTCCTTCTTCGCCGAATCCTTTAGTGTTTGGTTGATGACCGGCGACGTATCGTTGAAAACGCGGAGCAGCATCGCGGACCGATCCTCCTTCGGTAGCATGAGGTTCAGCGAGTGGAAGCTCTTCCAGAGCGGGAGCACCATGCGCTCCGAGAAGTCTGGATCGCTTCCATCCGGCTCGACATAAAGCAAGCAGCAGCCCATCCCAATCTCCTTAGCCCGCTCGCCGATTTCGTTGAGCTTCTTCCAGTCATCGTCGATGAATTTGGGGAACATCTCTTTGAGGAGTTTGCGGAAAGTCTCCTTGTTTGTGAGGCGGACGGTCCGTTCCGGTCCAACGTATCCTTCGATGATAGGCATACCCTCTGATTGTATCCGCCACCTGCAAACCTCGGCAGACGGTGCGTCCTGTTTCATAAACATCTTAACGCCTCCGTGCACAAACTTGACTCCGCGGCCTTCGTTCTCGACGAGGATATCCCGGAGGAGAGCGCTGGTGTAGTAGATAGCTTTGGCAGGTTCGCCGGTGGCATTCCGTACCATAAAGCGGTCTGTGGGGAAGCGCGGTGAAATTTTGTAGAATTTTTCGATATCCTGGATGACAGCATGATCTGACGGCAGATACTTGAAGGGCTCTTCATTGCTACCATCTGATGCTCTGGCACGTCGATTGGCCTGGACACCATTGGCAGGGGTAGCTTTAGTCTCCGGGTTAATCGCGTCTTTCTTGGGTTCTGGTAGTACGTCTTCGGTCTTGGTAACAGCGTCAGGCTGGGCCTCTGACTTTTCACCGGGTATTGAATCCGTCCTTTGCCTCTTAACGTCTGGCTTTGTCTCCTCATCCCCATCCTCTAAAGTCCTCTTAGCTCCTACGGTGGGAAGAACGTCAGTTGGTTCACCCAAAGTGGCTTTCTCTTCTTCTATTTCCATTTTGGCCTCCACCTCTGCTGGTTCGGTACCATTGGCGCTTGTAACTTCCGTAGTAGTTCGGGCTTTTGCCTCTGGCTTGGCCTTGAACTCGTCCTTCTTCTCTAGCACGGTGATAAAAAAGCCGCCAGTATCTTGTTGATGAGCATAAACTCGCATGCAGCGGTCCAAAGGAAGCGCGGAACAGTTGCTAGAATCTGGTCTGGCAAACATCGTTTCTGAAAGTTTGCCGGGCATGTGGCCGTCATGCGTCAGGGCGTGTTGTTGAACTTCCTCCCAGCTGCTCCAGATGCGACCAGACTTGTCCATGATCTGCCATTGATGCATTCCTGGTTTCCGTTTTAGTAGCGGCAGCCTATCTTTGCAATCAACAATGGCGATTTTTTCGGGACCACCGCAACGTTCGATGGCAGACACGACAACTGCTTCGTTCTCAACGGGATTCATACTACAGGTCGAGTATATAACTCTACCGCCGACTTTCAACATCTGGAGGGCACGAACCAGAATCCGAACTTGGGTGATATGAAGTCCCAAGGCATTTCCCGGTTGCCAGTCCTTCCATAAGTTTATATTCTTTCGTAAGGTTCCGTCTCCCGAGCAAGGTACGTCGGCAAGTATCCTGTCGAATCTCAGATACTGGCCCTTGTCGGGATGTTCTGGGTCTCGGGGCAGTTTGATAGCTGGGTAAAGGGTTGCGTCGTGATTTGTGACGAGGAGATTCGGGGAAGAGAGTCGCTTGAGTTGGTGGACAAGCATGTGGCTTCTCTTGTAATCTGCGTCGTTGGCAATAAGCAACCCAGTGGTGCGGCCGTCATCGCCCGCATCTACCGACAGATCAACATCCTCCTCGACGACGGCCTGGGGCTTTGCCTCGCCGAGTGACTGCATGAACTTTCGAATTCTGGCCTCCTCTCCAGCGTGGACCATCTCGAGCAACTGGGCAGCTTTGCTACCGGGCGCTGCGCATAGATCTAAAACCGACATGCCAGGCTCCACATCCATCAATAGCGGGGGGATCATGCTGACAACCTCCTGTCTGCTAATATTGCCGACGCTGGTCTCAGAAACAAGGAATTTCTGAAAGGCTGCGAAGGGGGGGAACTTGCGAATGACGTGCTTAGGAGTGTTCATAGAGTAGGCGAGCTGGTCGGGGTACCAAGGAACGGGCTGGGGAGCCTGTACAGGTTCACCATCGTAGCGCTCGATATTGACGATGTCAGGGACGTATCTCGTTTCTAGCAGTCGCTTGACAGCTAGGGCGTGGCCCTTGGAACCGCAAAAGCGGAAGGAATTGGGAAGTTCTCGCTTCAGCGCCAACCAGAACTCGAGTTTCTCCTCATCAGTATCAAAAGGAAGGGCACTGTTGTAGAAGGTTTCCAGGTTCGCGTTCTCCTTGACGATCTCTTGATACGATCGATAGGGCGCAGGCCCGTCCCCACGAGGGGCGCGATTGAATCCGCCCTTGCGACCTCCCTATAATCGGTAGTTAGACTAACTGATCCTGATATATTTTACTTGGTATCAAGACTTTAGTATCAAGACTTACTCGAAACTTTTTTCGGCCCATTCTCGATGATCAGCAGGCCTTAATAAGGCCGAGTGTTGTCGAGTCAAAGCGGAAAGATGGGTAGAAAGAGAGGTAGAGACGACTTATCGCATATGTTGGAAAGTTTTTAGATTCTAGGTTACGGATTAAGCTCCGCTTTGCAGAAACCACAGCAAGCTTTAGCTTACCCCACTAGCTCCACCCGGACCCATATACCCTGATACCCTGCATGCCATGGTGCCCCACCAGCCCTATATAACCACTCAATTATTACATATCAATGCACATATTGATGCATTGAACAACCGTATGCATTAAACCCAAAGGTTAAATCGTCAGCCTTTTCACGACCTTCACCTCCATCCAACCTCCAGCACGTGTAGATTCTACCTGTCTATTGGAATATCCACGTATCCACGTATCCACGTCGTACCCTAGACATAATTCATGAGGGAATAACAATATAGAATTCATTCTTGACAACGTACTGAGCAATTTTTGCTAGTTACACTTTCTAATCCGAGAGACGAGAACAATCATCATCGTAAACCGACTGTCCCGAGTGGCAAATAAAAACGACCAGCATAAATCAGCCCGAGCCTTTCAGTACCCTCAGAGCCTTCTCGAAACACTTGATATCGCGCCCCAGTTTATCTCTACGCAGCTTAACAGGCGCGTCCTCGGCTGCAATCATGTCCAATTGGTCTTCGTTGAGGTTTAGCACCATGTGAGTGCTGAAGATTTTAAGGGGACTACCCTCTCCTTGTAGTAGATAGTAGTTGATAGCCTGTTGGCAGACGACGTCGATAAACCGCTTTAGAGAGACCTTGTAGTAGCTCTTAAGCACATCATGCATGTACTCTCTAACGTGATCCGAGTTTGCCATATTGAACGACAGGTTGCCCAGCTGTGCCTTGTTCAAGAAAATACCCTTTTGGAGATTGTTAGGGCTGTAGTCGGTGCCTTGTATTGTCGTCTCAGTCCCAACCTGTTCCATAACTGCTACTAGACGGCTACTCTGAGCCTTCTGTAGGTTCTCGCTGAAGTAATGGTTGAGGGTAAAGGGGACACCTTCTCGCTCGATTTCGAGTAAGAATTTCGCATGGTCCATGGCTCTGCGATAAGACCTCTGAAGCTCCTCGAGGAGGTATCCGTTCCACAGCTCGTCGCGCACGCGGTTGTCGGGGCAGATTTTCTTGATGGTCCCGTCGATGAAGCGATGGACGGCGACTATGGCACCGCTCATAAATGAAAGCGTAATCTGCTTCCATTTCTTCGATTGTTCCTTGAACATGGTCGACACAAGGGCACGGCTGAACTGTTGGGGACGATAGTCATTAGCCAGGTTACCTTGACTTTTGTGTTGTGACTTACTGTTCCGAGATCCTGCCCGCGGCTATCTTTGTATACCCTCTCGATATACTCCATGATACCGTCTTTACCGCTAGGCTTAGGCAGAGTGGTATCCACCGCATCGAAAATCTCTTCTAACTCGGGATACTCATCGTACTCAAAGAACAGTTCACAGTTGTCAGAACCGTCAGAGTCGTCAGATGCGTCAGGAGGAAAAGGACGCGTGGGAGCAGGTAGCCCGCCCGGTTTCCCATCCTCACGAGATTCTTGGTCTCTCGCGAATGGCCGCGTGTGGCCATTCTTCGACATTATATTCGAGTACTTTTCGCTAGCCTCGACGATGCGAGTGATGAGTCGAAACTCGTGTCTTTCGTCGAAAATGCTGTTGCCCGTGTAGTGCGCATTCAGGGCATCACGAGCCAATGTTTGGAACTCCTCGCTCATTTTATTGAGGTACCCCCTCTGGGTGTTTTGATCGCTTCTCGAGGGGCCCATCTCGTCGAGCAGGGATCTCGAAGTCGACAGCTCCTTCACGACGTCGGCTTTCACCTTGGGGAAAGCCTTCTTGATCAAATCGGCGAGGAGGTCTCGAACACGCTCTTTCAAAGCTACTATGCCGGTTTTTCCCGTATTCCGCAGACCAGACCAACGCTCGTTGGCGAAGAACTTGCGTTCGTCGGCCTGACCTTGTTGGAGAGTCTTGTTCGCGTCGTCAGGACCGCGATTCTTTACAATGTAATAGCCTAGAAGTAGATCGCTCCGTTTTCCAATGACATGATCGATAGCAATTTGCCGCATCGTGCTCTCGATTGCCAGGTCTGGCTTCGTAAGAACGGCCATTGTTCGCGTCATGTCGGGATCGGCTTTCTTTGCCAACTTCAAGATCTCTTGCGTGGCCGGGTCCACATTGCTGGGCATAATCGCCAATATACTACAGAATTAAAACGGCAAGACTGTATTAGTCCAGGAACTCTTCTCCGCTCCATGGCTTGACAGGTTCTTACATGGTCCTGGTATCCTTCACTACACGAAGCAGTTAGCAAACAGTTGCGCGCTAGAGTACAGGTAGACATGGAACCTACTGTATCTCTCCACCATGTTCCTGACAAGCTCTATGTCAGCTTCAGTTGTGAGACCTGGAGACTATTCATCAGCATCCTGTTTGTATACGGTTGGCTCGGCGGGTTGCGGTTGGCTCTCACCTTCGGTTTCCTTGCGGAAGATGCCGGGCACGTCAATGACGGTAAAGTGGTTTTCCTTATTGTGCCATGTCAGCAAAGATGCCCCTTGGTTCTATAATGTCTTACTATCCAGCTGGCCTTACCTTTGGGCCGAGCTTTTCAATCTTGAGTATGTGCTCGCTGAATGCCGACAGAGTAGAACCATCAGGGCCGGTAGGCTTCGTGGAGTTCTTGATTCCCATTGCTTCGTTTGCCTGTGCGTACAGTGTTTAGTAGAACTCGATCTTACGCGTGAGATGTATGTATATGATAATGACAGACCTCTTTGAACAGCTGGGCAAGGTTCTCGGGAGTCATCCCCTTTAGTTTTTTATGGAACTTCTTGACTCGTTCTTGTTCATAAAGAGCCGCATCGGGATGGGGAATTATTGAGACATCGATGCTCTCTTCGGACTCTCTGCGGCAGGTTATCTGTGTTGCATAGCGGGTGCAGAGTTCAGCATCTCGAGGGAATCCGAAACCTGTCAGGCCCTCGAGCACCGAACTCTTTCCCGACGACTGATCTCCCACAACGACAAGCTTTTACTGGTCAGTATTTCGTACTTCTCTTCGAATCAACGTCTGGGGTAACGCACCTGAGGTAAGGCAACCTTCGTTCCGATGAGCTCACGCAGCTTGTCAACCTTGGTCAAGATAGAGAGGTTGCCTGGGTTTGCCTGTTCGGTAAAGGCGGCATCGCCCGTGATGCTGCCCATGTTGGTGATTTTGGTCAGATAGTTGGGCAGTTGGATGGTGATGGAGATGGATGGACGAGAGGGTCTTTTTTTTTCTTGGGGGGTGAGGCGTGTTATATACCTACCTAGGTACCTAGGTACCTAGGTATGTACGGAATGAAAAGTCTAGGCGGGCACAGTTCGTAAGTAAACGAAGACTATGGCTGGTTTTGGAGACCATTGTGTGACCACGGCAACGTGTTGGGTCAAGATTAGATGTGGCGGTCGTAATATTTCTTACTGGCGCTTCAAGCGGTGGCTATGTGCTGTACCAATCCGCGACGCGAAGCGGCAGCCAACCGCACCGTAGCCTCCAAAGTCAGCCTTTACATTTGACTGCCAGGCTGTTTTTCGGCGACCTTATTGGTGAAGAACCCCCTCTCCGGGAATCTGCCTACCTATGATATGTTTCAAGCTTCTCTCTTGTGCACACCGGTTCCGGCCAATTTCGTGGTTAGAAGGCCCGTAGCCGCCGGGCAAAGTGCAAAGCCACGCAGCTCACAAGTACCAACAAATTACACAGCACTCGGTGTTGGCGGCAGCTTGCATTTGGCAGCCAGATACCTCCAAGCCCCAGCTTTGCTTGATACAATTGTATGTAGAGACTCCCACTCGTGGATATCTCCTCTTTGGTGAGATGCTTAAAATTGAACATGCACACTACCCATACCATTGGCCAGCCTACCTAACCTACATAGATACTTGAAAGTCGCCAAATTACCCATATAGTCCCCAGTATGGTGTAGCTTCACCATTGTCGGACTTCTGTCTCGACTACTTAGCTACCTGCCACTTCAAGCTGACAACAGAATATGATTCAGCCCTCAGCCACCCAACCCCCTTTGCCCACCCAAAACGGGTTAGAGAGCCTTTTCTCTTGGGCCGGTGACCCTTTCGAATGTATCCAAGGCCATTGTCAAGGTATGCCGACCCTGGGTCTTACCGCGAAGATGAGTATCGTAATCAAGCATCTCGACGAAAGGTACCCGCGCAGTAATCTCGAGCATCCTCAACCGACCCTTCCGCGCTTCCCGCAACGTAGTCTGGAATTCGTAAGGGTCGGGTGGCGCGTAAATGTCCGAGGCGTCGATAGGCCCACCTTGTCGAGCCGTCGTCTCTTGCATGTCCTTAATTTCGAGAACGTGACCTCCGCGGACCGACTGTATATCATGCTGGACTGCGCCAGCTGTTACCTCAGGACAGACAATTGTAACTTGCATAACCGGCTCTAGGATACCGACGGTTCCTTGTTGGTATGCCTCCTTTAGGGCTGACCTGACTGCCATGTTCGCGGCGCCAACGAGGTGGGCGCCTGTGGTCGGTCCGAAAGAATCGGTCGTGGCATCATATGTGATTGTAACAAGGCACTTGTGCATTGGTGAACTACGTCGAGGGCCCCTTGCAAGTGCCGATATCACACCATTCGTGAGCTGTTGCCTTGTAGTCTCGATATCGGATACGAGATCCTCCCGCGGAAACTCAACCTGAATAATATTCCCATCTCGCTCAAGGTAGGAACTCGACAACGTATTGTAATGATGATCTTGGAGGGGTTCGATGACGACTGAGCAGGCTGCCTTCCCGGCTTTCCCAGCCACTACTTTGTCAAATACCGTTCGGTGAGGGGCCGTCGGCACGGTCAAGCACTCTTTATAGTCAACTGAGATAGCACCCCAGTACGCCTGAGCCTTGTAATGGTTCTCAAGACGGTCGCGTGCGACTTCCAAGTGAAGTCTACCCATCCCAGAGAGGGTATACTGTTCTGTTTTCTCGTCCTTGGACCATCGTAGACTAGGATCTTCCCTCGAAAGGTTTTCCAAGGCTGCTTCAAGAGCCTTAGCACCAGTCGGGCTATATGCGTCGAGAACAATAAAAGCCACAGCGGGAGGTAGTTCAGGTGGTCGCACCTGTATAATTGCGAGATCCGTTTGCGTTGCTTTACTGGAGCCAAAACTTAGCAAGGTATCGCCAGTCCGTGCTGCCCTCAAGCCCGTGATTGCCCCTATTTGCCCTGGAGATAGGTGTGGTATCTCGATGGTTTGTCCTGCAGATATCTGCAACATATTAAGGGGTCTTTCAAATTGCTGCAGGTTCGCATTCCACAAGGGGGTATTCTTCTTGAGAACACCATGGTGAATCCGCACGAAGGTGAGCATTCCTCGACCAGGATCGTTGACCACCTTGAAAACCGAAGCCAGGGCTTCGCCATGCCGTTGTAGCTTTCCCGAATATTTGGGGGGCTGAAGAGCAAGGCTGAGAGGTTTGTGTATCCGTCCAACGCGGACTTCTAGCTCGGGACGATCTAAAGGACTAGGTAGATAATCTATGACGGCATCAAGCAAGGAAGCAACACCAATATTCTTCAAGCTAGAACCCGCGAAAATAGGTATCAAGGAGCCTTCGCCGTCATTGACGACGCGGCGGATAGCTGCTTTTATGGCTGCTTCAGGCAGGTCTTTCCCCTGACTGGTCCATACTTCCAGGAGTTCGTCGTCTCTTTCACAAAGCTGTTCAATCAGCGTCTCTCTCGCTCGCTCAGTCTCGGCCTTGATGGTACCCTCGAGTGTTCTTTTGGATAGTTCCTCGGGGTTATCTTTGGTACCCGCCCAGCTAACTACGGAACGACTGATGACATCAACTACGCCTTGAATGGTCTCCTTGTTCCACCAGGGTATCTGGCAGACCAAGGGCATCCCGTTAAGCTTCAATCCAATGTCCTGCACGGACTTCTTGAAGGAAGCACCGTCACGGTCGAGCTTGTTGACGAAAACAATCCTAGGGACTTTGAACTCCTGGGCGGAAGACCAGACTCGCTCGGTATGAGCTTCAACGCCCTCGACACCATCAATGACGCAGATGGCCCCATCGAGGACGGGCATACAACGCTCAACCTCGAACCTGAAGTCCACATGGCCAGGAGTGTCAATCAAATTGATAACGTATTGCTGACCATCCAGATTAAGGCGCTCCTTTAGAGGCCAGCTGAACGTGATTGCCGCCGATTGGATTGTGATTCCCCTCTGTCTTTCCATGGGCAAGAAGTCGGTAACGGTATCTCCGTGATCAACATCTAGGCTTACCATCAGTCAAATGTTAAGGAATGGGCCGCCACTGTGTTTTGGTGCAACCATAGCCGGCAACTCACTTCCTGCGTGCTTCAACGCCCTGCAGTTGTACAACATCTGCTCCGTGGTAGTGGTTTTCCCCTAGATCTTGTAAGAAATGTACTCTACCCCCAAACAACTATACGGTATCCCCGAGAGACCTACTGCATCGACATGGGCGATAATACCTATATTTCGGACATAGCGAATTCCATTGGTATGAGAAGTAGAACGGGTGGAGACCTGCCTAACGCTGAAGCTGCCGTCATGTCTTGAATATAACGATAACGACGATAGCCTGACCAGCGCAGAGTATCTAAAGGGAGCTCGGCGTGTAAGTGCGAATAAGCTCATACCCGTAAACTGTAAGGAGATGTCCACTTCATTAGCCAAGGAACAGGTTTTTCACAAGGTTCCCTCATTGCAGGCGTCAGGTTGAAATTGGAGAGCTTCGTTATGCGCACATGTAACTGAAGGCTTGTGTAACTTGCAAACTTCAATGTTGTAAGTACTTATAAGTACCCGAAGAAAAAGAAGAAAAAAAATCAATAGTGGCGCACAGACCACATTAGAGTCCACCCTTCCGCACAGACCAACCGACCATTGATCATTGATCATTTCCACTAACGAAGGCATCCGACTTCCAACTCCATTTACCTACCTATGTAGAACCCTGAGTCCTCGAATAACGAATAACATCGAGCACCTAGTACTGAATCCTTAGCCCTTGGAATTGCAGTCGATCCAGCGAGTATTGGTTCTCGAAACTGACTGTCATTGCATCGGCGTGTTTTCCTGTTTCTGGAATGCAGTCACTAATGCGCAACAACTCTATCGCTACAGATATTTTGGTCGACTTTTGCCAGCCTTTCTCCTCTCTAGCTCTTTCGGTTAGAACACAATGGATTATCGCTCTTCAATAAATGATGACGAGCACCCGGCCGCATCCCCCTGGGGATCATCACCGCCCGCTTCACCGCGTCGCAACGAGTCCACTTTCAGCTCTTTAGGCAACCAACAACCGCCGTCTTCTCCCTATCAATACGCTACTCAGGATCCCAGCAACGGGTTTGCCCAGGAAGACCCGGGCGTCAATGCCTTTAGACGTCCAGGCACCGCTAGCAGTACGGCCTCTACAACCGCTTACGACCCCTCGGAGCAAGTTGCGCCTTCGCAACAGTCCGACCTTGGAACCGACACAGCCGAGCAGCAGACGGGCGCGCCGCAACCGTCTCAGCAGGCGCGTGGGAACCCTCCTGTGGGAATTGGTTCATCTCCAGGGCGCGAACAACAACCCCAAAGACCGAGGGGCCCTCAATACAAACTGCAAGCCAAGATTACAGGGCTGGAGCGAACAGGCCGTAAAGATCCCATCTTACGATTCGATGTACATGTAAGTCCCTAGCTTCGAAGGAGCCATCAGCTAGGTAACGATGCTAACATTCCGTAGACAAATATACCTAAATTCCGAACCACCCAATTCCGCGACGTTCGCCGCCTACATTCCGAGTTTGTCAAGCTTGCCGAACACTTAGTATCTGCTAACCCCGATGCCATGGTCCCGGCGGTGCCGCCGTCGGTCACTTCGGCCGGCGCCGGCACCGACGAGGATGAGACGAGGGTGAAGGCGCTTATGCAGAGATGGTTCAACTACGTGTGCGGTAATGAGGTCCTCATGAGAGACGACGAAATGGTTTTATTCGTTGAGAGCGATTTTGGGTATAGCCCTATGGTCAAGAAGAAGCAGCCCGCAACTGGCGTTCGAAGAAAGGTGCTGAAACAGTTCGCACCACCCCCCGACGACACCCCCGAGCTGTCAGAGGCACGGCCCATAGTTAAATTATTCTATTTGGGTTCCATGGATGCGGGACACAAGGTCGACCGACTGGTGAAGTCTCGCAGAGGTATTTTATTTCTTCTTACCTTACGAGATTCTTGTTGCTACAAATGCAAAGGCTAACAGAGCAAAAGGGCTGGGGCTATCAGAGTCCGATTTCGGTGTCAAACTTGGCGGAATGCACATCCAAGAGCCGCACCAGGGCCTGGCCAACGCGTACCGGAAGCTCGGAAAGATTGTGCAGACCGTAGGCGATTACCATGCAGCTCAGGCTACAGCCGAGGCAACGACCCTTGGTGACCCGTTTCAGTATCATTCGCAGGACGCCTTCATCGTCAAGGAGACTCTGACGAACCGGCAACTCCTGATCCGAGAATTTTTACAAGCCCAGGAGAGTACACGGAGCAAGCTGAACGCGGCAGACAGGCTGCGGGCAAATTCGACGGTGCGGCGCGAGAAGGTTGACGAGGCAATCGCAGCACTTGATGAAGCCAGACACGCCGAGGAAGAACTAGCGCAAAAGACGTCTCGAGTCACGCAAAATCTAGTGCAAGAACGGCGCAAGTGGTTTGCCAGAACTGCCGCAGACCTGCGCCTGAGCATTCGAGAGTTCGTTACGCGCGAGATCGAGGCCGAGAGGCGCTCACTTGCACTCCTAGAGAGCGTTCGGCCCGATATCAGAGCCATCGACGCCTCGGGTGGCTTGAGCCGACTGGGACGCGAGGCTCACCCGACAGTCAGGCGCGCAAGTCTCGCAGTAAGCCAGGGTCCCAAGGGCGATGCCTGGAGCGGCGTCCCTCGGCGCACGGATAGGAGCATGTCGGGGAGTTTCATGTCTAATGTCGCCGAGGAAGACGACGGTGAGAACGGACAGCGGCCAGGGTCGAGGGCGCTCAGCAGTAGCGGGATCAACGCAGGATTGCCCGGCCTTGCCGAAGAGGATGACGAGGACCGCGTGGATGCCAGGAACGCTGCGAGTCGATTGGCGACCAGCACGTTTTGAGGTAGTCGCTGAACCAGCCTGTTGGGGGGGGATGGGTCTACATAAGAGCCTGAATCCGAATCCCTTGCCGTAGCGAGAAACTTGCCATATACCTAGTATCGTCGTATGTACATGGAGTCTCTTCTCCGCACCACCCTGATGCCGGAATTTCGGCGTAAATCGCAGTTTAGCTCGGCATGCCCTTGCCTCGTTGGCTGTGACTTTGGTGTTTCCAGCCCAGACACTGTAGCCCATACCAAACCAACTCGATCGCTCCCCCGAAAGCGGGACAATCCTCCGGGCAAATACGGCACGCAGAGCTTGCACGGCTACCGCATAGTACGACGGTAGCTGCGGCGCCCAGCCGCACTACTGTACACGACACCCATCACCAACCCCCCTTCTGCAAGCGGCGGGGTCCACGGGGATAGCTTCGTTCTTCATTCGTCTGTGCACAGCCGTCCAGACACGTCAAGCCCTCACCACCATCGTTTGCTGTAGTATATTTCTTGCAATGAGTATGAAGGTGATGGCGGTTGTAGAGCGGGGCGGCAAAGATTTGTCATTTTCCACTGCGGATGAATCGGTACACAGGTCTAGTCAGTCAGGTGAATAGAACGATGTACCGACGTGGGCTCTGCCCTTCGTAGTCCCCTTCCCCTTGACACGAGATATATGTGAACTTATGGCGTCATTTGATAGTTGCAATATTGGATAGTTGTAATATATGCGGAGGGTCTTATGTAGTCCCGCTTGCAATTCGAGAGCCGAGACATACATAGACCAATAGCACATATGCCCATGCAGGTTGACCCCTCCAGATCAAATATGTATTGCGTCGTACTTCATGCTCGTGCGGTATCTCTCAGATTGAACGTGTTTCGCCCTTTCGGTCCCCCAAAAATGGGGCACCGAGGGCTAAAGCTAAGCTAAGCGGATCGCGATCTCTGGAGTATACTGACAACTCAAGACGCGTCGATCGTGGGGATAATCTAAGGATCTGAGGCAAAGCCCGTTGGCTAACGGAAAAGAGTGGAAGCAATTCCAGCATGAAGCACGCCACTGGTCGGACGCTATAGTGTGTGGCAATGGTGAATTTGTAGAAATGTACATCTGTGCCCGTCTTCGAACAAGGCACATACATGCTATGCTTTACATAGCTACACACACCTTTAGGTACGATGGAGTAGTGTTGTATGCAGCGTTGTGGGCACATACATATACGTATGCATGGCCATGCTAGTCGGTAGTGCTCGTATGTCGCTTGCCTTATCGCCGTAGTCCTCTACGTTCCTCGGTTCCTTGGAACTGTGGCGTCTTGGTACCATTCATGCAATATGGGTTTGGCATCATCGACATACGAATGCGACTACTTGAACGAAGAAACCATCGGATCGCTTTACGCACCCGGGCTCTTTAGCCGGAGAGGAGACATGCCAGCTTTATATACTACAGGCCGCCATCGAGGTTGTCAACAACGTGTGATGACGGCGCATTCACGCCCTTGATACAACACCACCCCCGTATACGTTGGTGTGGGAACCGGGGGTTACTGACGAGTGGAAGTCAACAACGAAAATCGAGGCGCCCGAAGCCTGTAGAGGTATAATGTCTCATGTCTCTGCTGGTAGCCAGTCGACGCAGTGTGACCCTTCATGGGCAGCCTCGGTATTCCAATATCATCGTATACGGTAAGGGAGCCAAGGCCTAGACGTTGGACAGTACTACCTAGCCCGATCTTGTAGATAGGGTGCCATTATGAGTGTGGGATACCCAGCCTATAACCAAGATGATTATAGTCGATAAAAAATTACCTTCTAGGAGACCTGGGGTGTTTGCTAACGTTGGCGGTTTACCCAGGAGGTAGCTATCAGCAATTAAGCTACTATAGAAATGTTCCGGGACGAGAGTCTTCCTAGTTCATGCGCGACAAATCGTGGTCGACTCAACGGCATCAAAAAGGCCAATTTAAGAAGTCTTGAATACGCGGTGACCTATCACAATCTCTGCGAGATCGGTCCAGCGACGTGGCATCAGGTGTTCCACAGCAGCGTCGTTGTTGGACAGTGGTGTGCAGAGGTATCTTGGCTCTGGGTTGGAGCTCATCAGTGCCAGTGCCAGTGCCAGTGCCACAGCTTAACGTCGAGAAGCTTATTCGAGTCCAAGTCCATCGCCGAAATTGCTCCCGAGAGCCCCGTCGTGCTGCATGCGCGAAGCCTTATAGTATCCATTCTACGAGGCAATAAGACTGTCGATAAGGCACCCAACCTAGCCTCTTCGGAAAGCAGGGTGACGAAATGGTAAAGAAAAACGGTGAGTTGCTGGGCCTAGACCTAATCCTCTCTACTTTATCCAAGTGAATGAGGTCCATGTGCGATCTCCAATTTCTCCAATTCTGTCCAGCGGGACGGAACCCCTCCCAATGCTCAATTGGGGCAAAGGGGGCACATTTCATCATCTATCTGTTGAAGATTGGCGAGTGTGATAAGGTGTTAGGTTAGCTGCATACTACTGTATGGAGCAAAAAGGAGAAGAATTCCGACTTCCGTCATGTCGACAAGGCTCGATTGGTCGCGTTCCGAGGCAAGGACAGGATTCCATCGTTGGATATTGGAGAAAGATCGGCGCGGACCTGAGCTACTGATTCGCGTAACAACACATCTCTCCAGCAGTTGATCATGGCTTGAACGCAGGAAGACCGGCCACGGCTCCGAATTTCAATTCGACTGTGATATGGCCCGTCTCGCCGGCTACGAGGAGAATCGTGCAGCCTCTTGCCTCTCTGCAAAACGGGTTCCAATAAAGAGTGTGCCCCATTTGTCGTGTTTTAGTTCTGCAGAAAACTAGACGAGACATGTGAAAGTTGATGCGTCGTAGAGCCCGTCGTACGACTTTATCGCCATGCGTGGCTAGTGAGCATACCTTGGGTACCTACATAATCTATTCGTGTCTCAAACACACGGCATCATGTTGCAGATCCCGATAGGTAGATCGTGGACGTTGGCCGGCTTGGATGAGAGGTGCTTATGCCCAAACCTGTATAGCTATTGACAGACCTTGTGTTGCAAATGACTTAAGCGTGTATGACCCTGTATGGCCCTGTCCCTGTTGGCGATGTCAACGATTTATTCGATAGTGCATACCTACCTGCCTACTGTATGTACCTAGATGCAGCGAGCCTAAGCTGATGTAGACATTACATGTCTATACCTAATTATCAAGCAAGGGGGAACACTCGTTTTGATGCCGTCCCTGTTGCCATGTGCAAAAGTCTCGCTACAGGGCCAGGGGGGCGTAGCGGCAAAATTGATCCTTGAAGGGCTGTTGCATAGGCGAGCTCGCAGCACAAAGAGCGTTCCTTCTAGGCTAATAATGGTTCTGACGAGAAATGTCTAGGCTCTTAGAGGCCGATCGTTGTAGTCGAACGGACAATGCAATGCAAGTTAACAATGCGATGTGAAATCGCTGTTGGGTTGTAGCGAAAGACGAGTTGGGAACGGACTAGTTAGAGTAATAAATAGGACATTCTGTGATTGTGATTCCACTGAGCAAGTTTGAAAATGCAATGGGAGTTCCTTGCTAACCCCAAGATTAGATCCATTGACCAGTGACGGGCACTGCAGCTGCAGTGACCAGGCTATAGAGGCTTAGGTAGGCTAGAGCTATGAGGAAATTTCCCAATTAGGTAATCCACTCACACCCCTCTCTTCTCTCTGTACTGAGTAGTGCTGTAAGTCATAGGTACCTACTGTCCAGCCACGATACATAATCTATACGTACAGACGCCTTATAAACTCTGTCCTGCAAGAAAAGGACCTATTCCGGTCGATTGCATGGATTGGCAGTCCCGTATATCTGGGAACCAGGCAGCCACCCTTGGACCAACGTAATATCTCAAATCTCAAAAATTTCAGGGTCCAATCTTTTCATCTAATCATCTCATGAATTTTAATATCAGGATTCACGGCGTTATACCTCCCGTCTCTCTGCCCCAGTCCGGTCACGATAGAAGTCGGTAGTCTAGCCCTCCAGCTGGCTGCAGTGCTAGTGGAGCTCTAGTCCATGCCACTAGCCCTCTCTGAGTCCTGTTCGTGGAATCTTGAGCTTCTGATCCGGCGCCTTTACTGTTTCCATCTCGTCCTGTCGCCGCGCTTGGGATGCTCTTCCGAATTCGCCGCATCGAGAGCCGCTTTTCACCCCCATGGTGCTGATACGCATGGTTACCCGCCATCCGGGTGAGACGATTCACGGTATATCCAATTTTTGACGGAACCACATCTTAAGTAGTCTGCCTCCAATTGCTACCTCGTATGGGCAAGGGGAGAGGCACACCCCCTCGATGTGGTATACTGAGGTATGTCGACCGTATAGTAGTACTATCACGTACGTGACGCCATGGCCCGATTCGCCAGCCTTGTCTGTAAGCACCACTGGGGCAGGATGTACAGGTACGGAATATGCAAGGACGAACACCCACATCTACACCACCGTCCTCGAGGCGCCATCAGGGGTCTCGTTACCGAATTTGATGTGGTCGCATCGTGGCTAGCTTCTTGCATATGATTTCCCAAGATTATGAAGTTCCCTCTATACCTCTCCAGATAACTCGTTGACGTTTGACTGGGTCTGGAAAAATGCACACATTGCTTTGTGAGTTAGCGAACCCTTGTTGCTCCTCCGATCCCAGAGTCCACTTTGACGACAATTCATGTCGATTGATACAAGGAGCTTCATCATGGCTTCCCCCCAATATCTCAAATACATAAGGGAGTGGGGGTCTCCTCCCATTCTCTAGATGTCATATTTCTCTTCCGCTTGCAACTCAATCGCGAATTCTTACCTCTTATATTCAGTATCTCTTTGTCAAGAGAATCAAGGCTTACCAGCTGGGCTTGATATCCCCCTTCTTCTCATACCATCCCACGAGCTACCAAGGACACCTACCCTTCGCAGCTCCAGCTTCACCCCCGGTCCAGTCGAACCCCCAAACGTTATACGCACCTCCACGTCTCAGTCCTGGGCTACGTAGTCTAAAACGTCCAAGGAATCCCTTACTAGCTCAAGCATCAGTCTTTATCCCACTCCATCCCGCGCCGTTAGCACGCCAGTCAACACAATGGCACCCTCCGCTATGGCTGATGTCACGCCAATGCAGCTACCCGTTCATTCGAAATACTCGAACAAGGTCAATGCCTCTGTTCTACATGGGCCTCGAGATCTACGACTGGTGAGTTCCACAACCGCATCTCATCACTACGCTATAAGTAGTGTCACCATCTTCCGTCCTCCCGCTTTCGAAAACTGGCTAACCTTGCCTCAATAGGAAGTTAGAAATATAGCAGAACCTGGTACTGGCGAGCTGCAAATCGCGGTCAAGTCCACGGGTATCTGTGGCTCAGATGTCTCTTATTATAAGAAGTTCGCCAATGGAGATTTATGTGCTTGTGCTCCGCTGTCCCTGGGCCATGAATCGTCTGGCATGGTCGTGGCCATCGGGCCTCAGGTCAGCGGCTTCAGAGTTGGTGACCGTGTCGCCCTCGAGGTTGGTATCCCTTGTGGTCAGTGCGGCATCTGCAGAAAAGGCAGGTATAATCTTTGCAAGAAGATGCGGTTCAGGAGTAGTGCCAAGAGTGTCCCTCACTTCCAGGGGACTCTTCAGGAGAGGATTAATCATCCAGCAGTCTGGTGTCATAAGTACGTTTTTTAATGCTCGGCCGCACTCCTTCCCACCACCCATTGCTGACAGATTACCATCGTAGGCTTCCCGACCACGTGTCTTTTGAAGCTGCTGCACTTCTTGAGCCATTGTCCGTTGCAATCCACGCCGTGAACCGTGCCAGTCCCACTCCTGGCTCCACGGCCCTCGTATTAGGCGCCGGGACAGTTGGCCTTCTGACTGCTGCCATGGCACGCCAATCTGGCTGTACGTCGGTCACCATCACTGATGTAGATGCCGGCCGCGTTGATTATGCGATCAAGAAGGGCTTCGCCACTCATGGTTTCGTCGTTCCCCGTCCTTTGCACACGTCATCTAGCAGCTCATCCATTTTCACCACCAGTTCGGGGAGTTCGACACCCTTAGAACCCGGTGCGATGACACCGGCAAGCATATTCTTTAGCTCTGTTCACGACCAGCTCGAGAGTGCCAAAAGCCTTGCTGCCGATGTACTCTCCCTGACAAAACCGCCTCTGGGCATGCAGAGCGAAGATGAGGACGAGGGTGTCGATGTAACGTTCGAATGTACCGGCAAGGAGGTTTGCATGCACACTGGCCTCTACGCTACACGACCCGGCGGCAAGATCATAATGGTCGGCATGGGCACACCGATTCAGACTCTTCCCATGTCTGCTGCGCACCTAAGGGAAGTCGACATTCTAGGGATATTCCGATATGCGAACACGTACGGGACTGGAATAAGATTGCTCTCTGTGCAAGGGTACGGCGGCGCTGGCTTCACCCTACCAAGTCTCGACGACATGGTAACCCATCGGTTCAAGGGTCTAGGGGCAGCGAAACGTGCCTTCGAGCTTGCCAGCAGAACTGTCGACGATGATGGCAACCTCGTTTTGAAGGTAGTCATCGAGGCTTAAATATCAAGTCATACGACCTCATTTCCTTGATTGTATACACCAGCATGGGGGGATTGCGAATACCAGTCCCTCGTTGGTTTTCTACCGGCCATCTAATAAAAGGAAAGAAAGAAACCATATAGAATATGATGAAGAATATGATGAAGACCAAAATTTCAAGACCTTAGGCGGCATTGTATATGATTTTGGGAAGCAAACCTCTTATGAACGGCCTTATGCCTGGTAATGAAAAGTGGTGCGGCAGACTTGGGAGGGACAAGTAATATCGACATCCGTTTATTGGCTGGTTTTTTATATATAGAAAACTTGGATCTTTTCTCTCGTTCTAGGGTCATGTTATGTTGCTGTATCGTGCAAGACGAAGCATCAGAAGGGTAGATTGGCGCCCTCGAGGACGGCTGTGTAGCATGAAAGTCAGGTTTATGGTATTCGCATTAGATGCAATCCTACCTGTATCGTTCAGAGCCCAGAGACGGACTTGGACGGATTGTCTTGATATAAATCTCTCACGGAGGAAGGGTTCGTGTTATAGAAGTAACTTTTTATTCTGATGTGGCCAAGGCTTAGCAAAGCTCGGTCGTTCATTCTACCGTATCTCATGCTTGTCGATATCTTGAGGACCGCAAGACACTCTAGCTTCAGAAGCTTGTTAATGTCATATTCCTAGTCATCCCTGGCTGCCCGTGACTCAATGTCTCAATGTCAAGTCACTACGTAGACTTCTGGAGTCCCCTAGAACGCCCCCTTCGCCATGCAAATGCAGAAAACTCTTTCACGAATTACTCCCGGGATACCACGCCCGCCATTCTCCCTGCTCCGGCTAGATGGCAAGGTCACCAGAGCCGGAAAAATTAAAGCTTTGGCCCAGACTGCCAGGGTTGTCTAGTAATTTCTTATTGTGGCTCTTGGCACTTTCCACAACACCGTACTTTTTACCCACATCACGGGCTTCCGTGACACTCTGCATCACATCGTTCAGCAATTCCATCAAACGGACGTCGTTGGCTTCGCTCAACATTTCCAGTTCGTATGCTTTCGTGTCGGATGGTACCAAAAGTGATAGCCTACTGACGAGGGCTTGGATAGAACGGAGTATTGTATGCGACGGCGTCGTATGCTGGTCTGGGGCCATGTTTGCGGCATTGCTTGGGGATAGATAGGAGGGCGGTAGCCGTTCGAGGTATGTCGATAGGAGGTTGACTCGCGCTTGCAACATCTTGATAGCGTTCGCCTTTGCAGTGAGGGCAGCAATCATCTCCTCGTCCTCCCTAGACAGTACATGCTCTTGGAAATCGTGGTCCGTATCCCGGGCCTCGGGGACTTTTGCGGGCTGTTTGCCCTTAGGATCCGTCTCTGTGGTGGACTGGGTCGCCGTCTTCGCCTCTCTCGGCTCCACTACTGTGGCATTTCCGGCTCCACGAGCCACAAAGTCCATGCTGATCATTTCTGCCTCACCTGTCTCAACCGAGTAAGGTAGTTCTCGGAACTTCAACTTCAGAGGGGGGTCTCCATCTCGCATCTCCTTGTCCTCACCCTGCTCTGCCTTGGGTTCGTCCGCTTCATAGTTGGACTCGTAGACTGTCAAGGGTAGCTTGCTGCCTGCCGAGTGCTGGACGGCTTCTTCGGGGTGAAATGCAAGGAGGAGGGACGATTCGTTGTGCTCGGAGAGAATCCAGCTATGGATGGGCAGGATAGACGGAGTTGGGCCACTCTTGGGCAATACGGTGTACCAGCCGACAAGATCGAGTTGAGGAGAATTGTGTATCGCCTTCACTATAGTTATCATTAGTAGCTGCGCCGTCCAGATAGAAACCACGACTTACTCTGATCTAATCTCTGAGCAAACCATTCAGCATTGAGGAGAACGTCGCCATCCTTTTCCACGGTAGCACACTCAAATGCGTGCTCGATGGTAATCTCTCGTCCATTCTGCTGTCCTATCAGGGCACCCACTATGGGTCCCTCTTGCGCTCTCAGGGTGTGTCGTGTGATGTAATCAGAGATGGTGAGTAGAACAAGAGGGTGGAGAACAGCTTGTACCCCAGAGTCCGATGACTTTTGTGAGGAAACGAGGGGGTTTGGATCTGCCGAACCCATCTTGTCGGTGTCGAAGGGAGGAAGTTGGGAGGGACAGCAGAGAAAAAGCGTGTGAGGGTGTAAAAGAAAAGGGTGATAATTGGGAGTTTGGAGTTTATCACAAGGTTTATCATAAGGCTGCAGCTATTAAAGCTCCACCCTACCTACCTTCAATGTTGGCTACTTGCTTAGTTACCTTAGTTACCTTACCTAAGTTACATAAATGTACCTAATAAATGCAATAAGATCCACCTACCCCGCGGTGGTGGTGGCTCGTGCTCCTGCGGTTTCCCGCGTTAATGCCACATGCAATGCAATTAAATGTTCCAACCAACTGACAGTTTCTTTCCTGAGAGCACACCTATCCTTGGTCCTTCACGATAACTCCAACTTCCCGGAACATTCTATGTTTGGCGATAGTGCTTGGATTGGAGTTATGTCTTTTGTCTTGTCTCATAAAAGCACTGCATATCTCAAAGATTCTCACCACTCTTATCAGCCGACCAGTCCCTATATACCCTAGTAGTCAAGGTCTTTCGAACCCATTCTATCCATCGTGAAACTTGTGCTATATAAAATGTTCCGTGAAAGCCCGTGCAGGTGCACTACATGTACCCTTATCAATGTCGTTCGCAGCCACGGATGCTTGGGTACAAATCAGATATGAATCTCTTGTCGTCCTTCCCCTGCGTCTCCTGAAAGAGGTAAGCTGAGGTTCTAAGTCGTCTAATAACTCTTCGTCTTTGAGACTCTATCAGGCTTTTCGTGTCTTAGTTGCTACCATTTACAATTCTTAGATGGGATCAACTTCGTACAAATACCTACTCATAGGTGCTCTTCCCTCGTCTCTCTTCTCTCGTCTGTCCGAGCCCTTCAGTCATCATCAGCTGATGACTTCTGGCACGTCGAGTTGGGTATTCGCAGACCTGTAAAACGGAACTGATTCCCGGCAATGTCCACCAGTCCACGGCTTCGAGTCCAAGCGCCAACACAGCTGCCTACCCAGGGACCCAGTGGCGAGTGCTTTCCACCCCCTTCAGTTTCTAATCCGGTTGTTACGCCTTCAAAGCGATCTGACGATGATATTCAGTTCATCTCATGCAAGCCTGTGAAGAGGCGAAAGCTGAGTGAGCAATCAGAGCCCGTCCCTCAGCAACAGAGTCTGCTTGCGATGCCTGCTACTCCACCGCCCCCTGTCGCCATCCTGCCCCCTGAGCCTAGGGACCCGGATAGACGAGTCAGTACTGGCATGGTTGGACTCCCATCGGATTTCAATGCCATGGAACTCACTTTTGCACTACGAGGTGTGTCACTCCCCGTGTTAGAGAAATTTGTCCTCGACCAACCTTCTCGTAAGCCGAGACCACCAAGCCCACCGGAGCTCTCACCCAAGCAGCTGCCACAAACAGTTGCAGCGCCGTTTCTAAACATCAGCGCCAACGAGAATGACCTTAGCTTCTCTAGGTCTCAAGCGGCACCTATGGCATGCATGACCTCCAGCGAGTTTCTAGCCGGATCGAAGCCTCCTCCTCCAAGGTCGCTGACGCTGAGCCCCGACTCGGCATCCGATCGACTCCACGTCGTAGACACACCAGGCGCCCAGGTGAGCTCATACTCCGCTACATCGGTTAGATCTCCAAAGGAATCGGATCCGAAGAGTTCGGCAATGCTGCCGCCTCCGCTCCCAGGAATCAATGTGCCGGCAGCTACCAAATCTGCGCGGAATAGCACCATCTCCAACACTCAACATGGCACTCGACCAAACATTACGAAACAGCCATGCCAGGTGTGTGTCAAGATGCGACAACAAGCAAGCTTCGCTAAGACGCAGGGGATTCCTCTCATGCATCACAATATGCCACACCATATGGTTCCACAGATGGCTTGTCACCAACCTTACGGTCAGCACATCCATCCACACATGATGGCTATGGGCCAGAACAACGTGCAGGCTTTCGGGTCCAGCTTCGCCCCATTCATGATACCGTTTAACGGCAGCCCATTTACTGCCCTCTCGCCTCACCTGCCCAATCCAGTGCCGATAGATCAACAGGGCGACGGGATAGACTCTCAGCCGTCTCCGGACGCATCTACCGATCCACGTCAACCGACACAAGGTGCCGGCCTGGGAAAATCATCCATCGCATCAAATCCAATAAAGCCACCAGCGTCTCTCATCCAACCCACCTACCGCAAGCCGTCGCCGAACCTGATCGTAGATGTTGCAGAGACATGCCAAGAAAAGTTCCCCTTCGAAGAAGTCGCCAGGCGGCATGATGTACCTATAGAGAAGGTCTTTGATGTATTTGCGGCCATTATTCAGGTCCCTCTTCTACGATGTCCTACAGACAGGCGAAGGGCAGGAAAGCTTGCCACGTCGCGCGTTAAGGAGTATACGAGGACCAAGAAAGCGATACAGCAGACTGGTCAAGCGAATTCGAATCCTGGGGAGGAAATTGCCGTGGGGCCGTCAGACATTGCGAATCGTTTGGGCGAGGTAGATTTCCCGGACGGATTCGATCCTCAAGGCCCGTGATCGGAGAATGTGACATGTCACATTAGAAAGTCAAAAGGTTAGATATGATTTCGGTGAGCAAATACTGTTGTGTGATGGATTATTTTATGTACCTACTCCGTCATGCGGGCCTTTATTTTACGAGAAGCTTTGCCTTTGGTATCCATCTCTGCTAGCTGCAACCAAATGTCCTCATCTACCATCTCTTCCCCTTTGACTACAACATAGTTTTGTTTAAGAGGACGTGGAGTCCGATCGATGTCCGGCGAGTTGTCCCCGTGTCGCTTGGTATCGATTGGGGTGATGTCGTGACGACCGAGCCCCTCGGCATGCTTTTTCGTTCGCCGAAGACGGTGCTGCATTTCTGGAGCTCGTTCTGGCTCCGGACTTTCAATAACAGCAACCCTCCCTCGCGGACCCGAGTATGGCTTATTAGTACGGAGACGTGGTGGCCCGGTTATCTCAAACTGTTCACGATGCGGTTCCTCACGCGGACCGATATACCCCTTTTTAGTTGAGCGCAGTCGGGGCGGAACCCTAGTTCCAAGTGTTTCTTCTACAACCTGTGTTGAAGTAGTCTGATTACTTCGCCGTATCTCCGCTCGGTAAGGTGGCAGACTCCATTGCTCCTCTTCTTCCCAAACACACTTCCCGTCGATCCATTTCGACGTTCCCTTCGGCTCAGTAACTCCAGGGAACTCAACATCGATGGCCGAGGTATGCGAGTGTTTCGCCTCTCCTGTGGCTTTATTCGTGGAAGTAGTGAGCACATGAATGCGCTCCAGCAACCGACTGACTTCCTCTGAGCTCCCCGAGCGCTGGTTTGCGTATACCTGCTCCACCAGCTTGGCATGTTTGTTTCTCTGCTCACGCTTGATCTTGTTCACGTTGAACTCTGGATCACACGCAGCGCAGCAATCTGGTAGGTACACGCGCGGCCCCTCGAGCGAAGGACGGGCGCACGGCTTATCCCGGCCTTTCTCACAGCGCTGCGTGTAGTGCGTAAGCAGGTGCTTGCAGGACATTTCTATTTGGTTTCCTATACACATTTTCAACTCTTCTATCCCTTCTAGGATATCAGGCTTCCCTCTTTCCACGGAGCCTCGAAGAAGGCAGGCTATATAACGAACTGCAGTAGCAAAAAGGGGTTTGTTCATAGACTGAAGAGCTCTATCTAAAACACAATGGAACGTACGTCGAAATTCTTTATTGAACAACGAGGTTCTAACTGCTTTTATCCCAACTAATAAGTGCATTGTAAGAGACAACCTGCGAGGTGGCCCAGATAAAGACTTGAAGAGTGTATTGATCAAACAAAGCTTAGCCAACGCTGCCTGGCACCATGATTTAACCATTCGCTGGCACATTCGGCCATCTACCAAAAGGATAGAATAAAGAAAGGAGCATATGGGCGTTTAAGGTCGGTGTCGCGCGACGATAGGTCTTACCGTTAAGACAATCCTTGAAAAAGACAAAGTGGCTAAGCTTGAGCACAACGAAGCGATGATACGATCCGTTGTTTAAACTACCTTGGGACTTTGGAAGGCATCTGAAAATTACCAGTCAGTCAGGTTTCTGCAGAAACATACCTGGCGACTTAGACCGTAGGAGTAATTACTACTCATGCAAGGGTGACATATACTACAACATGGCATCGTAGACACTTGAAAGGAGAGGGAAATCCATTCGACAAGTAGCAACATGCTAGTACATGCCACTGTTCAAGAATCCTGTCAAACACCAGCAGAAGCTTGCACAAGAAGCCAAGTTGAAAGGGGAACCAAACGCGTAACGTCATATTTGGAATCGGTAGACTTTGAATTCCCGGGCTGAAAATTCAAATATCTGCAGAACAATCTGGATAACCTAATTAAGCCTACAGACACAACACGGTATGACGGCGCGACAACCGTGTACAGTCCAGCTTGAACAAGGAGGGTGCAGCGTAGAATTATTTCGCTATAAGCATGATTGCAGATGTAGACGCGATGGTTGCGTTGCAGAGGTTTGATAGGGTTAGCAGTTATGAGGTGGGAGAAAATACTAAAGGGGGGGGGGACGAGGGTACCATCTTGCCGGTAGATTTGGTCATTACTTGCAAATGTTAGTATCCCGACTTCGGCACCCAAACTCATACTCACGGTAGATGTCCAAGTTTGCTCCCCTATATGATCGCTCATTAAGCAGTGCTCCAAAGAATGGCTAGCGTGCTCAAGGACCAAAAACGTAGCCGGAGTTCAAGACCGAACCTGTTCAGAGCTCTGGGAGACACTCCCGAGCAGGCTGCAAGCCCCTTTCGGCATCGAAGCCGGCGGTCCGGGGAAGTGTTTGTTGATCCGGGGAGCCGGAGTTCTATCTGTCGTTACACATATGTGAGTTTTTTTGGCAGCAGGGATCGTGACCCCCACGTCGAGGAGAGAGATGACACGCCTTGCAGAGTGAGTGGCGGTTGGGATCCGTCCTGAAATTGTTCCATATTTATTCCATGAAAGTTCTTGGACGGTTGCGAGGCTAACAAGGGCCGAATACGCACGATACTCGCCAAGGCGGTGCAGGGACTGTATCTAATGTCCCAGACGAGTTCGTCCGACAGTGCTTGATATTACAATGCGTCTTGACGGTGGCTTCGGTTGCGAGCTGACACAAACTCGTCTCATTGGTACGTTTTCGATCCCAAGGCGAGGTGTATAGAGTGTATCCACAGATTGGCGAGCATGCCAAGCATCGTAACGGCGGAAAAAGCTCAGCCATTGGCCGTGAAGACGATTTTGTACAGTGACTTGTGCGATGATAGAGGAACATGTTGATGTACCTCGCCGGTCTCTGCATATAGTTCTGCATATGGTGCAAAGCAGATTGCCATGACGTTCTACCAGGGTCTCAGGTGGCAAGGTAACCGGGATAAGAGACACCTCGCTGTGCCAGGTTTTTTTAATGCTACGTAGCGCCCTTGCAATATGCATGTGAGAGATATTGATATTGCAATGAGAGCGAAAGCGGAGGATGAAAAGAGAAGGAATTTCGCAACATGACAAAGTTGAGAAGAGATTATAAGTTTCGTGCAACCTGAGCCGGAGCCGACTTCGTATTTTCCTGTCTTTGTCAGCTGTCAGCTGTCAGCTGTACCTTGCACCGGACCGGATGGGGGGGATTTTAGGTTGGGGCTCAAGCTGTGGCGTTAGCTAGGGGGCCCCTTGTCTAGACCCATTCCAACCTTACTAGTTCGGGTCTTCAGGTAAGGGACCAGGGGGCGCAAGGTCCCTTGCAGATCCTATCGGGTGCCGGGGCCGGCAACATTTGAACCTCGCATCCTCAGCCTCAAACGACCAACTTTTCGCAGCCTCGCGTAACATCCTGAACAGGATTTCCTGAGAAGGATCTTACAACATATAACGTCTGCCCTCAGCTTCAAGATACAATGGCACATATGATCAATCCCCTCGCCACGGTCGATCAGCTATACCGACGAACCTCTTTTAGTGCCCTCCCTTCCGACCTCCAAGACATTATCTTCTTCACAGCCCAAAACCTAACCCAAGCTGCCGGAATTCTGCTGCGGATTCCTCAGTCCGTTACAGCCCAAGCAAATGTTGTGCTTGCGCGGTACTGGCTAGTGGAATCCCCTCTGTCTCATGATTTTAGCGACACTTCCGCAGCCGCCCTCTTCCTTGCCGCGAAGCTCAGCGCCCATCCATGTAAGCCTCGGGATGTGTGCAACGTATATGCCTACCTTCTCTCTTTGGACTCCCCCTTCTTCAAAGGAAAAGGTCCCTTGCCAGCTGAAGGAAAAGATAAGGGAGACCCGTCATCATACTATCTGTCCGAGACCGTGTACGCCTTATTCCGAGAGCGCATTTTATCCCTCGAGGCGCGCGTGCTCTACACCTTGTCATTCGATACGCACGTTGCCCTCCCGCACCCACTCGCTATCACTTATCTACAAGCCCTTGACTTCCTCGGCTTCCCCAAGACGGAAATATCGCGCCGCACTATCGCGTATCTAAACACCGCTTTGCTCTCGCCGCAGCTGCTGTATCTAACCCACCAGCCGAATGCGCTAGCTGTCGCCGCCATATACAATGCTGCGCGAGATGTTGGAGCCAAGATGCCAGAATGCGTCTGGTGGGAGGTCTTTGACGTCGACCGCGAGGAGCTCGGGTTTTTGGTTGTCGGTCTGCGAAGTCTCGAGGGTTGGGCACGCAAACAAAGAGAAAGTTATAGCGAGCTGAGGACTGGTATGGTCACCAGAAGTTGGATCGAAAACGAAATGAGGAAGAGGGGTCTGCGAATCGGAAATGGGAGCAGTCAAGACATTCAGATGGAGGATGAAGAAGCAGTTATGATGCGTCGTATGGATGAAAAGGGGGTACTGCTCGAGAGCTAGTTATTTTAATTCCAAGGAAGCTATCTAGCTAGGTATGTAAGAACTCGAAATTCGCCCTCGACGTATGCTTCCCTACCTCCTTACATCCTTACAATGTGATGCCTCGCCCCTGATACTTAGCCACCGCCCTACCGTGCCATATGTGTACTTTCTCGGGATTCTTGATGTTCCGTGGTTAAGAATAGCTTCATAGTTCCGAGAATCAAGAGCAGCCAGCAGTCACACCAGCGCATTCGTATTGCCATATGTCGAAAGGCCCTTGGGTTGTAATAATTGAACAGGTTAACGACCTCCCCTAGCTTGTCAAAAACATCGACTCGGGAAACCAAAGCTGTTGGTGGGCTGATTGAGCGTTTACGAATCGACTAGGGCTGTAGCGTCCAGGAGCATCTTTACTTGTTCCAGTAGTTTAGCCTCAAAGTCGCATCGATGCTTCGCGTACATAAGCATTGCTCCATCAAGTATAATCCTCTCCTTTTGTCTGTCGATGTGCAGATTAGTACGGGCAATGCGACTGATCTCCTGCGACGCTGTCTTTTGTACGTCGATCATCTTGCAGCCGAGGCCTATAGGAATCCACTGGAGCAGTTCCTTGACTCTCCTGAGGAGGCATGCGCGCTCGTTGTCCTTCAGGACGAGGCAGAAAATGATACAGTTGTCGATAATCCCTACAACGTCGACAGGTCGTATAGCAGGGCACTCGGCACTAGTAGCACAGCAGTTGCGGTATAGTTTGACCAATGGCGTGTCTATACCTCTGGGGTCCATGGCCTCTGCTGGTACAGCAAGCGATTCGACTGTAGCTGCCCGATCCGCGCGATTCCCCCGTGTAAGAAACTCGACTGCCCCTGCCAAGTTCGTGCAAGGGCACCATTTTTGAAGCCATTGCCAGGTCGCTTCGTTTGTGACTTGCAGGATAGCTTTGGCTGTGGCGCTTAGTGCACCTGTGTCGATACCCTCAAACTTCATCTCGGGATGCTCCCGAAGCACATCCTCGAGCGCTCTCTCGGCCGGGATGGCTGGAGTTGTCTGGGGTACCCACTGCAATGCCGATGTCAGTAACAAACATATTTCGCATTCTAGAGGTGGCCCACCACATTACTTACGACGAGCTTCTCAAATCGAGAATCTCGAGGACCAGGACAACCAAATGGACGCTCGGAGTTGTTGTGGTTGGACTTCTCGCGCTGGGTGTGTTGAGTTGCCATCATCGAGTTCCGGTCCCGTTCGGACATGAATTCGACATTCTCTTGCTTTACAAATGCCGGGAGCTTACGTTGCTTGCGCTTCCTCCTCGACTTATTCCTGGCCATATTTGGAGGCTCGATGTGTGTTGACTTGGGTGGGCTTTGGCAGCTAGAAGTAGAAAAGGGATGAAGAGAGATGGCTGACCTGAAGGTTGCTCGGGGAATTATGCAAGTTTATTAATTGAAACTTTCCTGGGTGATGTATGAGATGGACCTGCCTACTGTGCCTGGAGCATCGGAAGGACAGCACCTACTAGTGGGAAGTTGCCTACGATTATCTTTCGCTATATGTATGCATACACCTGCCTAGATCCATCAGATTAGTAAATATATGTAGATACATCTGTATATGTAGGCATAGGGCAGCTCAACACAAAAGAATAGCCATATTACAATATATCAGTCGTGCCTTGCGCAAGCCAGATAAGTCCCCGTGAGCCACGAACCATGTGTTAACGGGTAAAAGAGAATAGAGAGCCTCCCGTACCTGATCCGTCCAAGCTACGCGCCATGTTATATACCAGAGCGCCTTGCCCATGATTGTATCACGTTGAAGTTATCTCTCGCCCTTTTGCCCAACCTATAATACATATAATCTCACAGTCTAATACTCCTACCTCAGCAAACTCCCCACGTCTTGCAGCCGAATGTTCTCCATCGTAAGGGGGCTTCCGCCTCTGTCTATTCTGCCCCAGCCTGCTCCCCAGCCAGGCAACACCCCCGTGTTCGCTACAACTGTCTCACCCGACATCCCGAATCCTGCCGTTGTACTTGAGGTAGCGGCACGACCCGTACCATCTTCGCTGTTGGAGGGAGGGCTGCGCTTCCATAGTCTCCACCCATTCTTCGTCTTGACATTCCGCAACGCAGATTCGGGTATCGTCATGATTCCGGTCCGGCCACCTGGAGCCAATCGGGGGTAGAAGAATCCCGCCGGCCGGCCTCCTGAGAAGGGATTCCACCATCGTGGCTTGGAGCAGTCCATGATGCTGCCGTTGCGTCCAGAGTTGTACGACGTTGGCGGTTCCCCTGCCAGCTCTTCTAGCGTGCAACCTTTGGTCTCGGGGATGAGTAGCGACGAAAATGTCCCGCAGAGCATAAAAAGTGCAAATATCTGCATTAACCGGTCGAGCCAAGGTGTGCATGCCTTACCCGCGCAGGGATTCGGCGCATCCTTCGTCAGCAGGGGTAGAGAAATGACTTGCGCGACGATGGCACCGACTTTGCCCATCGCAGCGGAAAGGCCGTGACCAGAAGATCGATATCGTGTCGGGAAACACTCGCCGGGGACGATGAAGGTGGTGGTGTTTGGACCGAAGTTGAAAAAATAGTTGGCGACGACATAGAGAGCCAATAGGGCTCCCTTGCTGAGGCTGTTATAGAGAAACCCTAACACGCAAAAGATGATGGTTAAGATGACAAACCCGATAATTTGAAGCGACTTGCGGCCGATACTATCAATCGTCAATATTGCGGTCCAGTACCCGGGAAGAGAGCCAGCGACGACTAGGATTATTGTGCCGACCGCGCCGTTGAACAAGATAGAGTACAGGGAGTCCCCATCGGCGTAGCCAATTGCTTGAAGAACTATCTGGTTATTCAAGCCCAGGCCGTAAAATGCTAGGTCCTACAAGCAAAAGGTAAGATGAAGGTAGACAAGCAAAGAAGATACACCTACTAGAAAGAACCAGGATAGCGTGGTCCCCATCAGGACCTTGGCATTCTTCCACTGGGTGAAGTAGCAATAGAGATCGTGCCAAGATGCTGAAGGTACGTTAAGCACCGGTGCCGTGAGCTTCTTCATCCTTGCCTGCGTAACCTCGTCGAGTTCTCCTTCCGATTGGCTTGCCATGTACGCTTTGATATCGGCCGCCGCTTTCTCTACATCCTTAGCAACTTCAAAGGTGTACCTCGGCGTTTCTGGAATCGTGATGCGGTAGTAGAGAGCAAAACAGGCTGGAAATGCCCCTACCCCTACGATGATCCGCCAACAGCGGTCTGCCGCCACCTGACATACGTAGTCGCATTGGTCAACGCTAGGGGCATTTCCAAAGGCATCTTTGAACGATGCCGTGACGATCAAAGCCTTGGTGATATTAGTAATATGAAGCAAACCTCCATGACCTGTCCCTTTATCTATAAGAGAAGAAACTTACCACAACTGCAGCTAACAACTGACCCATTCCCTGCATCGAGAATACCGCAGCCATCATGGCACCCCGCCATCGCGTTGGCGCGAACTCCGAGGTGATGACAGCGCTCAGGGGGTAGTCACCGCCTATGCCGATCCTAAACCCAGTTTTAGTATCGTGTCGTGCATTTGGTGCTGTTTATCCTACCCCATCATGACTCTCCAGAACGTCATCAGGCCAGTAAAACTTATGGACTGGGAGGCAGCAACTGCGTAGATGTTAGCATTCGGCGCCGAGTACTTAACCTAACCTTACTTCCACCTCTTTGCTGGAGAACAAGGCGACACGCAGAGAGGCGAAATGGGGTTGAGGGTGATCTGTTCTGCTACAAATCATGGCGGAACTTGACAGGCACCACGGCATAAGGGTTATTTCATACGTACCCAAACAACATGATAGGGTCGAGAAGACAATAATGGCTAACTCGACTCCGTACATCTTTCTTCTTCCGTATTTGTCTGCCAGCCAACCGAACAGGACTTGACCCACGATAATGCCAGCGCTCGTCGATGCTTTGAGAGTCTGGCTGACGGGCGTCGGCAGGCTTCCGTAGTTTCCTCCGTAGCCGTTCTTCGCGTCTTCGGAATCTCCATGCCAGAACACAACGCCAAGCAACGTCGTTACCAGGTTGATAGCGAATATGTCGTACGAATCCAGGAAGAAACCTATGCCGGCTACAAGCACAGCCCTTACATGGTACATCCCAAAGGGGACTTTATCGATTTCCGACAGCGCCAGTCGTCGCCTCAAGTTTGGATCTTGGATATGGCTGAAGTCATTGAAGAAGTTATGAAAAGCCCGATTGCCTCCATAGGTGCGTTCATACGTCGCTGGTGTCATGGGCTCCGGTGTGGCCATCATCGAAAGGTTGTTCATCTTCCACCTGTCTCAACCGTTGTACCCTCTTAGCTGCGGGATGGGGATATGTACATAAACGCCTAGCGGACGGTACAATGGAGTTGATTACGAGCCATTCGTGGTGATATTTTTATAAAAAGCAACCCGCTGCGTGGATACATCAGGGAGGACGGTGGGCTAGAAGACCTCACGAACGTCTCTCTTGAAGGGAGGGGCTGGTATTGCAACGGCAGGTCGATAAATATAACGAATACAAACTTAGGGATTGAAACAGAAATATATCAAAATGTTATCAGACTTCGGGCAGAAAAAGAAAGAAAAAAGTTATACGTTCGAGATCCTATGCAGAGCCTCGTCTTACCCCGGTGGTCGGGGAGAATTTCCTCTGACACACCTTTGGGGATTGTTACGGTAATTAACGCTTTTTAAGTGTTACACATGCTGTTGGGATGGACCTCTCCGTACACTCCCAAAAGAGTCTAGGGGCTGACGTTGGACCAGGCTGAGGCGACCTCTGTCAGGGGTCTCATCCAATGCGGTACGAGAAATGAAAGTGAATGCCAGAAGGGAAAGATATAAGAGGTACGGGTGTCTGATGCCCAGGCGCGCCTCAGGGGTAACTAGTCGCAGACATCTTGGACACTTCCTTCGACCTACTCCCTGCTTCAACCCATGTCCTGTTGGCTCTGAAAAACATCATAACGTAAGTCGGCAGCTATCAAACTTATTCACTTGAGTCACGGTGAGAAAAGATGCAAAGCTTTTTCAATTGCATTCAGTCGATGAGAGTTGCGTAACATGATAAGAAGGATAAATTTACGCTAAGCAGGAGTCTGCCATTGAGGGACATAGCCATACGACTTGCCGCTAGACATAACCAATTAAAAGATAAAATGTAAAAACGTGGGTAAAAGACGCTACCTATGTAAGCGTGATTCGCAAATGCAAAGCAACCCCCGTTCGGTGGCATAGTTTATGGCCGGATGAATTTCAATTTCATAAACTTGTTTATGAATTTTAATTCATAACGTTATTTGATGCATCAAAAAGAGGGGTTAGAGAGGGCGAGTTAAAAGAGGTTAGTTTCTCTTAAATAGGAAATTTTTATGACTTGTAATCGCAGCAGATTCAGGCGATTTAATTGGCTTAAAAAAAAATTATAAGAGATCTGATTGGTTGCATTGCAAGGGGATGCACCAAATCAAAATTGATGGTTCTTATCAGGAGCCGGGGTAGGAACATCAAAACTTTTGTGGCTTTTGGGGGGTCTTAGCCACGTACGGCACAGCCGCAAGCAGGGACCACCTAAATTTGGCCAATCAAATTGTACGACGAATTTAGCGACGGGCTAGAAGATGCACCCAATCGGACAATTTACCAGGTGGGGGGGGGTGGGAAGAAGGGTTTTACCCCTTTCCCCCCCCCCGGCTGGGAATAAGCTTAGTTCGGACCGGATCGGAATGAAGTTTATCCGCTTACTAAATTAGCTAATAAGCTTGCGTGGCGTAGCAATTGTTTTTTAACGAATATATTATATTAAAAAAAAAAAATTTTTAAATTATATTTTTATAATAATTATTAATTTTATAAAAACGTATTTATAAAATTTATTTAAAAAAAATTTTTTTTTTAATTTTTAATTTTTATTAATTTTAATTTAAAATATTATTTTATTTTTTTATTTTTAAAAAAAATAATATTTTTTAATTTATATAAATTTAATTAAATTTTTTAAAATTATTTAATATTTTTTAATTTTTTTATTTTTTTATATAATATAATTAAATATAAAAATTTTATATTAATTTAATTTTTTAAATAATATAAATATTAATTTAATATTTATTTTATTTATAAAAATATTTAAATATATAAATAAAATATTTTTTTAAATTTTATTTTTAAAAAATTATATAATATTTTTAAAAAAATAATATTAAATATATAATATAATATTTAAAATTATTTTATATTAATAAAAATAAATATAATTTTTTATATTTTAATTTATATATTAAAATTAATATAAAATATATTAATTAAAAAAATTAATTAAAAACGTTTATTTTTATAAAAATAATAATATAAATTATATTTTATTTAAATATTTAATTATAAAAATATTTTAAATTAAATATTTAATTTAATTAAATATATTAATTTTTAACGTTTTTAAAAAAAATTATATAATTATTTTTAATAATTATTTAAAATATTTAAAATATATAAATATTTAATTTTTTATAATTAATATATATATTAATTTAAAATTTATATTAATAAAAAACTTTTAATTATTTAGATTTTTTAAAATAAATTATATTTATTTAAAAATTTAAATAATTATAATATATTAAATTAATTAAATAAATAATTAATTTTATTATTTAAATTAATTACGTATTATTAAGTTTATATAAAAAACTACGTTAAATTTATTAGCGCGGGGCTTTTTTTAATATTACGTACTAAATAACCGAGCTTTATGTCGCGTACTTAGTGTTATTTTTAATAAATATTAAAATAATAAAATTTTTATTTTTATAAATAATTTATTTATTAATAATAAAAATTTAAATTTTTAAATAAAATATAAAATATTTATAAAAAATAAAATTTTTAATTAAAATATATTTATTATAATTAAAAACTTTTTATATTAAAATTTTATAAAATATAAATAAATTATTAAAAATATATTAATAAATAAAATTTACGTTATAATTTATAATATAAATATAAAAATTATAATAAATATTATAATATTAATAATTTTTAATAAATTTAATAATAATTTATATTAATTTTTTATTTTTATATAAATATTTAATAAAATTAAAAATTATAAAAAAAAAATATTTTATAATAAATATTATATTTTTATAATAATTTTATAAATATTATAAAATATAAAATATTAAATAAATATATAAAAAAAATAACTTAATTAATATAATAACGAAATTAAACGTAAATAAAACTTTAAAAACTTTTTTTAATAATAATAATATTATATTATAATTATAAAAATAAATTAAAAAAAATTAAAAATTAAAATATTAATAAAAATTATAAAATAATTACGTTATAATAATAATAATTTAAAAATTATTTAATTTATTTATTTAATTTATTTTTATTATTTTTTATATTTAAAAAAAACTTATTATTAATTATAAAAATATTATTTATTATTATTATTATTATTATTATTATTATTATTAATATTATTATTATAATTATTATTTAATTTAATTAAAAAAATTATAAAATAAATAATTATTTTTTATATAATATATTAAAAATAAAATTAATTAAAATATTTTAAAAAAAATATATTTTAATTATTTTGGTTTTTAATTATTTATAAATACTTTTAATAATAATTATAAATTTTTTTTTTTATTTTTTATATTTTTTTTTTTATATTTTTTTATTTTTTTATTATTTTATTTTTACTTATTATCACTTTGTTTTTTAACGTTTATAATATTTTACGTAAGTTATTTTATATATATTATATTATTATTTATATATATATTAATAATATATAATTAATAATAAAAATAAATAAAATTTATAAAATAAATATTAAAAATAATATTTAAAATATATATAAATATTATAATAATTTTATAATATTAAAATAAAAATTTTTTATAAAATTTTTATTTATTAAAATATTATTTATATTTTATTAACTTAGTTATTTAAACGTTAATTAATATTAAATAATATAATAAATAAAAAAATATTTATAATTAATAAATATATTTAAATAAAATAAATTATAATTATTAAAATTATATTAATTAATTAAATTAAAATAATATTAATAATATAAAATAATTAAATATTTATTATTTATTTTAATTAAAAAATAAAAAATATTTAAAAAATAAAAAAAATAATT